>JAOBSW010000465.1:0-75147 GCA_026214975.1 Gentiana macrophylla | reverse complement strand
AAATTTCTATTTTTGGAAGGCTTACAGGGATTTAAATTTCTATCATACCAAAGGTTTTGATAAGTTTGTAGTCCTGGTTTTGGTTAAAAGTTGTTCATGTAGGGGATTTAAGTTGTGGAGACAGAGTGGGAAGTCTGTTTTATGAGGTAGGCACAAGATCAAAGGCTTCACCCAAAATTTTAGAGGCATCTCGAGCTTGAGCTATGAGGGTGAGACCAACATCAACTATATGTCTGTGTTTTATTTCAATTCTACCATTTTGGCCATGTGCATAGGGACAGGGGTACCTGAAAGTGATTCCTAAATCTTTTAACAGGGATTCAAAAGCTTTAAACTCTCCTCCCCAATCAGTTTGAAGACACTTGATATTTCTTTCAAACTGTTTTTCCACCAGGGTTTTCAATTGAACAAAAACTTTAAAGCATCGGACTTATGAACTAAAGGGTAAACCTGCATTTAACCTCATCGTAATCATCAACAAAACTTATGTAATACCGAAACATTTAGCAGACACAACAGGCAGGGCCCCATAGATCGTAGTGTATTAAGTCAAGACAGAAATTGCTTTTGAATGAGAAATATGATAAGGTAAAGCATGTTGTTTTCCCCAATTGGCAAGCATCACAAAATTCAACCTTTTCATTGCAAATAGAATTACAAGACTTCAAAACACAACTTAGAATTTGTAAGATGGATGTCCTAATATTCTATGCCAAACATTGGCTTCATTAATGTACTCGCACTCCACGCTTAATAGACTTATTACGCATTAATCGGATAGAAGACACTGGGACTCCGTGATTGACTTTGGATTGAAGAGAGTTCGGTTACTTCACGAGAAACTTCATCTGGTAGAGTTCATCTTTAATTATTCCTTTCAGTAAAACCTTCCTGTGATCTTGTCCATCATAAAACAACAAATTAGAGTGAAATTCCATGACAACATGATTATCGAGAGGTTTGAGAAACACTTAACAAATTTTGTTATGTGAGGGACATGCGAAACATTATTAAAAGTAAGATTAGATTTATCGGTTTGCGGAAAAACAACCAAGTGTGTGCTTTATGGGAAGACTCTTACCATTTCTAATGGTCGACAATCGTAACCATCATCTCCTGCTGACATAATTGCAGATTGTTAAGATCATCATGATGGTTTGTGGCTCCACTATCATCGAGATACCGTTTCCATCACTTATCGACTGCAGGGAGGCAAAGTAGGCATCAGTTGTTGTCCATAGTTGTTATACTTTCCATCCAAAGATTTGGCCTAACATTTGCTCCATATACCATTATTAGCTTGACCATTGTAGTTGGAATTGTATCTATAGTAGCATTCTATTGTTGTATGTCCAACCTCACACACGCTTGACAAGTAGGTCTAGCATTCTCTTAATTAGGAGTAGCCTCTACCACCTTTACCTCTATAGCCATCTCTTCCTCTCGCCATTATAATCAAAATACCCATTGTTTGGTGGCTGGGGTTGTCCTCTTCTTTGTCCGGACCTGTTTGTAGCCAAATTTGCGAAGGTATGCCTAAATTAATAGTGGTAGAGGTATGAACCTTGCCAACAATCGCTCATGAGTTACCGTTGTGGCTGGACCTCTTGCCAAGTCGATAACCAATCATTGCGTTGATAGTATCACCGATTCATAATCTCGATTTAGACCACCCAAGGTAGCAGAATCGCTTCGACACGAAATAGGATAACCAATTGCTTGTAAACCATCAGAATAACCTTTCATTTGAGCTAAATAATCAACCATACTCTTTGACCCCTTCTCAGATCTAGTTAAAGCAGTTTTATATTCAAGCATTCGAGATTCGATCTATTATTGAACAAAGTCTCAATGGTTTTCCATACCTCATTTGATGTTGCACATCCAATCACTTCCTGCAGGGCACTCTCAGTCATTGAGCTCATTAACCAGCTCATGAGCAGTTGATCTGTGGTATTCCAGGCCTCGTAAGTGGATTTGGTTCAATATTTGAATCCAGCTGGCTGAATGAACATTGACGGTGGTGCCTTGGTTCCAAATGAAAACCCATCCAATCTATGACCACGAACAATGGGTATTACAACTGATTTCCAGAGAAGATAATTGTTCCTATCAAGTTTCACATTATAGCTTTGGTTTGATTTCCAATGAATGTAGGGAAACGGGATGGAGAAAGTGAAGAAATAACAACTCTGTTGATTTCCAAAATGGGTGGAACCGGTGGTTAATCGAACTTGTATGAGTGGTGATTGGAACAAAACTTGTGGTGGTTGTATAATGAGGTGCGAAGAGAGGAAAACTTCCAAGGGAGAAGTCGCGTGTGTAGCCCACTATTATTGAGCTCGGTTACGGAGTTGATCCGTAAGCGGTGGTTCCGTTCATTATAGGCTCCAATGCCAAGTTAGAAGTTTAACATTCGAGATAAAATGAGAATCCATTCAATGATTCATTATCACCGAGAGATGATAGGTTTATACAATCATAGTATCATTAAAGACAAAGGGGAACTAACCTAAATGTACTATTAAGTCTAGGAGATAATTTAAAATGGGATAGGGTGACACTTGACACCATAGAATACGGACACTTGTCACATGTCATTATGTGGATTTAACACCCCTTACACACAAGAACTACGTCATTTGGCCTTGATCCTGGCGCTGAGGGTGCGTGGCGTACCACCTTGGCTCAACCATAATCCCCATATATCCACCCCGCCTAATCTCGTTTGTGATAATTCCGATGTAAAAAAGAAAATAACCCCAGAGAAGTTTTTCTTAACCACCTTGTAGTAATTTTTTTTGTTCTTGAATAAACCGCCTGTTCTTCTGTTCACAAGGCAACTGGAGGTAGATCAATGAACTAGTAAAAGAAGGGGGAGTAATGTTCACGAACTGAGCCGCATGGCTTGTGCGTGAAGGATATGATTTTGTGCAGATTACAGGCTGGAATGCGTTTTACACAAGGCATTAAGGCTGTTTTCAGTTGAAAGGATTATTGTGCTAAGAATTTTTGAATGTAGGGATATAAGTGTCAAAAAGCGTGTGATCGAGTAGCCTACTTCCGGCTTAAAACTACCGTGGCAACTGACCTACGTTCTTTAAAATTTAAACACAAAGTTAAGATGGAGAACTTATTCAACAATGCCAATTGTACCTTCTTCTTTTTTCAAAGTATACCTTTTGCCTAGCAATATGCAAATCTATATATTGAAATCTAGCTGGCTAGTTTGTATTATATGCTTATTTTGATAAAAGGCTGTATATTGAGTCTTAATGCTTTCCTTATCTCTGTTTTTCTTTTTTGTTAAGTGGTCATTGTTGAATAGGTTTTGATGTGAAGATTTATACTAGAGTTTGCTTTGAAGCCCACCAGTTGAGGACTTGTACTGTAAGGCCAAACATGTAAGCTCGCGTTGATTATAGCAGACAGGGCCGACCTTGCCTTCAGATTACAAAAAAAATAAGTTTTTTACTTTTCTTAAAACTGGTATTCGGGCAAACTTCTTGTATGTTTAACTCAGATAAATGCTTATATGGAATCAACTTCAGAACGTTCCGTCACCTGCTTGTTATATATGCAGCAGACATGGTTTTAGTTAAAATATTGATGAAGATAAAGAAAGCTCTTTCATTTCACCATTGGTGGATACTTTAAATGCTCACACTCATCAACTTCACCATCTGGATAAGGTTATGGAATTCTGGCCCAAGAACTCAAAACCCTGATAAATGTCAATGAGGCCAACAACAAAATACATCAAGAAAATGTATGGTCCTCTCCCTGAATTGAAGACGCCAACCAAATTCTTGAAGCACGCTTTGGTGCTTCCAAAAAGGAGGAATAAAGCTCAAAGCACTGAAAGCTCCAAAGGAAAGAAGGCAAACCTAACTGACAAGGGCAAGGGCATCAAAGGCAAGGGCATCATGTTTGAAAAAAAGAAGCAGTAGCCCTTACTATACTTAAATGCCTTTGAATAATTGTGATGCAATATCTTATTGCCCTTAAATGGATGAATAAAATTGTTGAGATTTATTCCATTGTTTATTATGAAAATTTGGTATTCTTATGTTCAGGCTTATGAGGGTTTTGGAATCATCAAAAAGAAATTGTTATGAACATTTTATTATGTTTTGATGATGGTCATACTAAATTTATTATAGCAGTAAGCTTCGAAATAAGTTAGAATTCTCTGTATAAGTCTTTACTTAGAGTCCGGCATATTGTATAAGTTGAGTCGACAAGCATTGTACTAGTTGGTAGGGCGGCTAAGTAAGAACAAATATTCGGCAGAGTGAAGCCGAGTCAAGTACCAAGCAGAGAAGCAATGAAGACATTATGGTCTCGACTTATAACCAAGGAAGTCTGTGATGACCTTGGATAAGTCTAAGTTACATTCAAGTGGTGAAACTCAATGTTTAAATATGGTGTACATTGATCTCACACAAATCAAGGATCGATGAAGTACAAAGATTCTCCTGAACCTAAAAGAATGAAGGAAACAGTGAATCGGCAAAGTGAATCGACTATCGGGCCGAGTGAAGACAAAGAAGTGAAGGAAGATCTAAATGGCAAAGTCGACGATCCACTTAATCTGTTCGTGAGAACGCCAAGTAAACCTTACTTGATCAGTTTTTGAAATATGAAGAAGATACTGAGGATCAAGCATTAAATGCACAATCAATTGAGGATCAATCAAGGACGGATTTTCTGATAAACGTTTGAAGAAAAATCTGATCACTGAAATCAAGAAGAATATAATTAAGGAGGAATCAAGAATAAAATCAAGGATTATTCCCCTCATTAAAATAGCCAACTGACGGAAATTCAAATCAAGGATTATCAAGGCTATGAATAGAAGGCATTGACACACAAGAAACATATATAAGAGAACGATTAAGTTTGATAATTTACAAGCAGAAACTCTGTCAAAGTGAAAAGCCTTCATCTGTGCTAAAAGGAAATATCTAGAGATCAACTCAGGAATCAGAACTTCATTTACAAATCAAGCTCTGAGATTGATCTACAAGTCTTTGGATTTAATTCACATCAATCGAGGCAATTGAATCGTGAGGAATCGAGAAGGAGTTGCAACCCTTGTGATAGTCAACAAAGATTTGTTCTCAAGGCAAGTGATGATAGAGACTGGGTCACAGAAGCTTTTGAAGCCAGGGAGTGATAGTCTTGAAGATTGTGAAGCTTGTGTAGTCAAGGACAATCGTACTATTGTATCTGTGAAAACAATAGTGAATTCCTTCAATCACCACAGGAGAATAGTGGATTGAGGATTACACCACCTGAACCACTATAAACCTTTATGTCTATTTACTTTCAAAGAATTTACTTTTCAATACTTTACTTAATCGGATAATATATATCTGTGGTTGCATAATCTACTTTGAAACAACATTTTAAGAAGGGACTTATCCACTGCCCAAAAAATTTTAAATGTAAGAAAAGTTTTTGAAACTCCACTATAGTCATTAACCCCCTGACATTAGCTTTACCCTCTTCTCGGTACTGCAACACAGGCCATGTTTGAGAGTGTCAATGACATATCTCAACAATCTTTAACAGCTCTCAATATTCTAGATGAGGACTTTGCATGAATTGACTAAGATAGTTCACAGCAAATGTAATATCTGGTTTGGTGCAAGTCAAATATTGCAACCCCACAGTTGCACTTCAATATAGAGTGACATTTTGAAATGGTTCCCTGGATCTTCTCAAGCTTCTTACCAGGTACAGTAGGAGTAGGACAAGTGTAACGCCCAAAAATTTTATGGAATAAAAGGAGAAGGGTAAGCTTGTCAAAGATAATAATTACTACTACTATTATTATTATTATTATTGTTATTAATATTATTATTTTACATAAATATTTTTCTGATCAGCGTGCTTTTACAATAATTTTTATGCCATACGTTTAACTGATACTTAATTAAAATTATATACTTGATTTTAAACTTATAGTATCAACATCTTTTAAGATAAATATTAAACTCTTTATGAGCCATAAATAAGGATGAACTTGTTATTTTCAGAACTGTCGAATAGTTTTCAGTTACGTATGTTGACTTTACTTCTGAATTTATAGCTTTTATTATCCGTTACAATACAAAAATAAAGATATTAATTGTTTGATTTATTTTTGGTTCATTATTCACTAAAACCGGAAATATATAATCCATATCAGTTGGTGTCTTTTATTATAATTTTCAAGTATTTTATGTATAGTGAATATAAAAGAACTTTTAAACTCTAAGTCATTTTTAAGTGATTTCTTTAAAATTAAATGACTTGATTTGAAATAAATGGCATTTTATAAATAAATGAACCGATACTTGGAATCGACGGATAATACTTGCTTCGCCGCGACACGAAAGTGTCAAGGCTCTGCGTGGCTAGTGAGATTAGGAGCTACGCTCTTGGAGAACGCCTAGTCACCGGTCTCGGGCCTCTTGACTCGAAGTCTTTCCGACAAGAGCTAGAGTGCTCACTCGTGAAGAGTGGGGACGGTACCTTTTCCCCGAAGATTCATGCTACACCCGGAAAGCAAGTGGCCGACGGTTGGTGCGTGGGTCCTAGTGGCATGGATAGGGTTGGCCGGAGCCGTGTAGAGGTTTTCACGGTGAAGGTTGATTCTTTTCACGGCAATCGGCCGGAGTTGTCGCATGGCTAGTTCTCGTGGAGTCTGCGGTTGAAATCCATATGGTAAAACGGTGTTAGGCGGTATTTGACTCATCACCGCCAAAGCCGGTGCTTGTAAATAAAACTTAACATGATTTTTTTAATGCTCGTGGCACTTCACTATTAAAATTAGTACTTTTCATTTGTTCTATCAACTAATAAAAGACTTCCGCTGTTATTTCTAATAGTTGATCAAGATATTTTATTTTTTATATATTATTATATAAATATAGTATAACACTTGCACACGTGGCTCATACCAGCCCTTTGCTGACGCCTCATTTTCTTTGTTTCTTTGTCTCTTTTGTTTTTTTTTCTCTTTTTTCTTTTACAATTATAGGTACATGTTTTGACCAAGGAAAATGAGAAATTGTAGACGATGATTGATCGAGATTCGAAGATAAAGGAAATTAATGTTTTTTGGATGGTATCTCGTTTTTTTTTTAAAGAGCTTTTGTAATTTTATGGTTTTTAATATTTTGTAATGGAAATAATTATTGAATTGATGTTAAATTGACTAGTGGATTTATTATGTTAAATTGTGGTTTTAGATGATTATCTTGGGATTTCTAGTCTTAGTATTGAAGTCACGAGAGCTTCAAAGCCCTCCTAGAATGACCCAGGTGGACCTAGGGTCGGGAGTAGGAGTATTACACAAGGTTTGAGGGAATCACATCCCAACCTTGTAATAAGCTCAGTGGCACGCTAACTCTGATTTAAGTACAAAACAGAAGAGTCTCTAGATACCTGCATTCCAGAAAGTGAGACACAGGGTCTAGATTTTTTGAGAAAACTTGGAGTCCAAAGATTTGAATTAACTTGTTGATTAGATTAGTGGAGCCGCTTGTAACCAAAATATCATCAACATATACTAAAACAATCGTAGTATGACCTGCGCTTTGAGAGTAAACAGAGAGTTGTCACAAACAGATGATGTTTAAAAATTCCAACACAGAGTTGAGTCCCAAGAGCCTCAAATCGTGGCTCTTGGTGCTCGCTTTAACCAATATAATGCTTTTATGTATCTTGCGTGATATAATGAGGCATGGTAGGGTCAACATACCCTTCAGGTTGTGTCATATGGACGGAGTTCCTTAAGAGGACATTAAGAAATGCATTATTGATATCCACCTGGTTTATAGGCCGCTAAAGGTAACGACCAAGGAAAGAACCACTCTAATTGTGGGGGCCTTGGCCATGGACTAAAAGCCTGTAAAATCCACTCCATAGGTTTGACTAAAACCTTTAGCTACTAGTCTTGCCTTGTGTTTAAGTATGGAACCATCGGCTTTAAGCTTGAGTTTGTACACACATCTACTTCCGACCACTGTATAGTTGAATGAGGGAGGAACCAGAACCCATGTTTCATTTTTCATAAAGGCCTTATATTCCTCTTCCATAGCACATCTCCACTCAGTACTGGATAAAGCTTCTGACACACTTGTAGGCACAGTATTGGAGGCAACTTCTGAAAGGGCTTTTGGTTTAAAATACCTCTTTTGGCTTTAGTAAGCATACGGTGTGTATTAATAAGTTTAGGGTTTTGAGGAGAAGGTGTAGATATAGGTGATGGTATAGGTGTAGAAGTTGATTGTGGAGAGGACTGTGGTGTGGAAGTGGGTGCAGCTAAAGATGGACTAGGATCGATAAAGACCGATGTGATATAGAGAGGTAACATGCTGTAAGGTGTAAGTGATGTGGGTGTAAGTGTTGTGGGAACAAGAGTTGCATAATAGAGAATGAAAATGAGTTTCAATATGAGAATCAGGCAAGAGTGTCTCAGATTCCCAGTTGAGTGTCTCAGTATTCCCGGTTGTAGCATGAGAGTGTTATGAAATTCCTTGGAATGAGAAGGCAAGAACAAGGAACTATCTCGATCCATCAAGGTATGAAACAAATCCTATTTGGACCTTATGAGAAGCCATTAGCAAAAAGTAAAGTACCTTCATCAAATATAACATCCCTAGTGACATAGATCCTACCACTCATGTTCTGTACAATCGATATCCCTTGTGCACTTGACTAATCCCTAAATTAACACATTTACTGGAGTGAAATTGAAATTTGGTAGTTTGAAAAGGTCTGAGATGTGGATAGCAAGCACATCCAAACACCTTGAACTGTTTATAATTTGGTTTGGTTTTAAAAAGGCATTCATAAGGGGACAAGTTGTTTAAAACAGGAGTATGGAGGTTATTTATGATCATAGTTGCCTGCTGAAAGCTATGCCAATAGAAACTCAATGGCATGGAGGCTTGGGCAAGAAGAGTAAGGCCAAGTTCTACAACATGTCTATGCTTTCCTTCAGCCCTACCATGTTGTCCGTGGGTATGTGGACAAGGGTGTCTAAACATGATACCTTGACCCTTGAAGTGTGATTCAATACTTCTATATCCCCCCTAGTCACTTTGTAGCTATACTCATTTAATGGTAGTAGAAAACTAGTTTTCAACCATTTTTTGGAACTGTTTGATCATATCATACACTTCAGATTTCTGTTTTAAAGGATAAAGCCAAGTATATCTAGTGTGGTCATCAACAAAGTGCACATTATTAGTATAGCCACCAGTGGACCTAATAGGTGAGGGTCCCCAAACATCGGTGTGAACAAGAAAAAATATGACTAGCTTGAGATTCGAAAAAGCATAAGGTAGGGCATGAGATTTTCCAAGCGGCAAGATTCACAAAACATAAGTTTTCCATTCAAAGACACAAGACACCCTTGTAAAATCTGACTCAAAATCCTTGGAGAATGATGACCTAACTTTGTTATGCCATACATTAGGATCTTTATTGAAATTAAGAGATCAACTCTATTAGACTCAACTAGAAAAGTCGAAGCAGACTTGTCCTCAAGGATCGATTGGATTGAGGAGCTCATAACACTTTTAAGTCGATTGCCCATCTTGTATGTACCACCCTCCAATGTTCCTATAAGCAAAGGAATCCTCGTTGTCTTGGCCTTCACCACACAAGAACAATCAAGTAAATTCAATGATAACATCATTATCATAGGTAAGTCTAAAAACACTAAGTAAATTTTTAGTGATAGCAGGAACATGAAGCATAGAATTAAGTTTTAAAGGTTATGATGTGTGTGTGGTTAAGATTTTAGATTGACCTATATGCTGGATATGAAGTTGCTCACCATTACCTACTCCAAGAGTGTCAGAACCAGTGAATCCAAAGCTTAGATGGAGGTTATTTAGATCCTCTCAGTAATGTGATTTGTAGCTCTCACCGTCCATGTACCAAGAGGAGTTAGCCACAGATTGAGAGAGGCCATGTAGCGACAAGTCTAGGACTGCTTTGACTTCCGAAGGCCTAGTATTCTTATTTTGGCAGTCCTGTGAAACTAACATCAAACCTATGCCAACATTCGAGGACAAGATGTCCATTTTTCCCACATAATTGACAAACACTTCTATTATTGGGATTTGACTCGCCACCTCTACCACCTCTTGATCTACCACATCTATTTCCACCTCTTCCTCTCGTGTGAGTTTTGAATTTGCGCCTAGTATCGTAGATGGACTTGAACCCCTAGGGTACATCTCATGCAAGTTTATAGAAGGATTTGACCCTCCGTAAGAGGATTAAACCTAGCAACAAGCCTCTCATGAGTGAGAAGTTGAGACTCACTTCTTGCCATTTCATGGATCCAACCCTAGCAAAGAATGTTAACAATGGCGATTCATATTCTCTGTCTAATCCACCAAGAACAACCAAAATAAGTTCCCGTTAGAAGTCCATTTTTTTGTAAACAACTTATTCAAGATAAAGTCAAGAGATAAATATGAATGTCAACAAAATGATAGTTGTTATATTTACAGAAATCTATTTTTAAATAAATGATAGATTAATTTTAGATTTATCTATGATTTGAACATTTGTTTATCTTTAGAGTATTTGTTTTTGATCTAAATTTTCTCAATTCTCTCCTATATATGAGAGAAGTATTGTAATCAATTTCATCAATTCAATAAAACACAAGTGTCTTTTCTTCATCACAGATTCTCGTTTTCTTCATGGTATCAAAGGCGGGGCGGAGGTTCGTTAACCTTAATATTAGTGAACCTCGCCCGCTCCTCTCTTCCGTATTTCCATCAAACATTCGTCAATTAAACCCATCATCTACACTTTTTTTTCTTTTTGTTTTATTCCATGGGATCATTGTAACTTGGTGTGATGATTGTAACTTGCTGCAGTCATTTTGACTAGAATTATGGCATCTCGTCCAATTTTTTGTTCAAAATAAATAAATAGGACATACTCATTTTTTTAGTTGTAAAAAGGACAAACAATTTCAGACGGACAAAATTACCCCTTTTATTAAAGAGGGACGCGCGCATATGTATTAAATCTTCCGCTGCTTCAGGTTTGTTTGTTTGTTTGTTTTTTTTTTTTTTTTCAAACAACCGTAACTTTTGATTTACAACTCCGATCATCGAAATTTTTTCACCAAAATTCATGTTCTTTTTGCTCTTCAATTTGAGCCCAAATACGATACCCTTCCGACGTATATTTTGAAAGACGAAAAAATATTTGTATTAACAAGAGCGTTTTTTCTTATAAACGACCGTAACTTTTGATTTAGAACACCGATCATCAAAATTATTTCACCAAAGTTCATATTTTTTTTATCTTCATTTTGAGACCGCGTTTGATACTTTTTCGGCGTAGTATTTGAAAGCCGAATTTAATCGCTGCATTTACACTAACACGAGATCGATGTCAGCAGATGTCGATATCGAGATCGATGATCGTGCTCAAAATGACTCTCATTTCGATTTTTGTTCCAAGGTCTATGTCCCCAAGTCCTTGATATGAACCGAATGTCTTCTTACAGTTCAAGCACTCATATTTACTTCTTTCGAGCATGTTTCGATACTACTTTTCTTTAGGATCATTTCTTTTAGGCCTCTTGAATGAAAACTGCCTTCGGACCAACAAATGCTCTCACGGCGGAAAGCCGTCTTCGGCTAACCGCCATTTACGGATGAAGAAGAACCATAGCATCCTCCATTAATCCCAAATGGCGCAAGCTTGACCAAGTACTAAGTACCTAAACATTAAAAGTAGCTCAATCATTCGTAATCTAAGCAAGTGGCTCATTCAACCACTTCATTTCATAAAGGTAATTACACATAATATTGCAATGGCGGAATGGATACTAAGATCCATATATGAAAGTTAACATCATATCCATTACGCTGACCATGTCAAGTAAAAGCCAAGTGGACTCAACATACAACAAGCAAACGTAACTAAGACAAATTCGATTGGCACCACCAATGGCGTATAACATCATGCCATATTTCCAAAGAACTCAAAGCAAAATACGAGACACACTCGCACAAAATTCGGACTTTCAGATTCAAACAGGATAGACATGATCAAAAATACATCTTTTTTAGAGAATATGACATAGAACCAAATTCACAAGTCGCTAAAACTAAATTAAATAAATAAATTAATCATAAAATCTCGGACTGAGCTCACCTTGTAAAAAGAAACATAAATTATTCAGAAAAAAAACTATCAATAATCTTACACGCAGTGCATTTGATGAAAACCCCGTCCATCGTATGCGAACAAATCTCCGGCAAATGAAGCAGGCTTTCTTCTTATTTATTCGCAGCATTTAATCGCAGCATTTACACTAACACGATGACGATATCGATGTCGATGCTCGATGCTCGATGTGATGTCGATATTGATGATCGATGATCGATATTAGGAAACAGCTGCATATGAGGTAATCAGTATCATTTAAGGCTTAATTCAAGTGACTACTTCAAGCCACACATATCTGGCTCATTTAAGGCTTAATTCAAGGGACACAATATCATATCTTGCTCATATAAGTCTCATATAAGGCATACAATATCACTAATAGTATCATATAAGGCACACAATATTAGTATAAAGTATCAGTAAACAGTATCATGCTCATTTAAGGCTTAATTCAATGGTTCCAAGATTTAAATGAAGCAGAAAATGAAAGGCAAGAGAACATAGGATGTACACATCTATAATCTATTAGGACCGTACAATAGGGAAATAGTTCAGTGGCATGCCCAACAATGCTATAGAACACCCTTCCAAGCAAACCAAAACACACCATTATCCAAACAAGTCGATTAACTTAGTAGCAAACACTGCCTCAGCCTATTCAATTACTGAGAGATAGGTTATCAACCAATTCAGAGCATAAAACTATTATCTATAGGTCCCGACATGCCTAAAATGGCATGTGTGAGTCTCACTTGTGAGGTAGAAACGTCTTTGTGTGTATATCATTTCCTAACATTTTTCTAGCTCAATCATCAATTCAAATGCTCACGAAAACATGGTATACAAAAACATGCATGTCAAAGATAAGAAAAGAACATCTTCAAAGTAACCATTCAATTAGATGAATTAAAATGGTCACAAAATGTTAACTTGCATCAAACAAAAGAATCTGGGATTTCAATCCTCTGAATAAATATGTCCAAAAATTACTTTAAGAAATAATACATATTTGAAAAAGAAGGAAAACAGAGATATAAATCAGTCGCCACCAGCCTTGTTGTAGACATATGTGACTAACCAATCAAAACAATCTAATCAATTTCCATTCCAGCCTCATTTGATGGAAACGGCGACTCTGTCATTTCTACTCCACATTCACTCTGAAAATCAATTGCTCATTTGAAACCCGTTTTTGAATCAATTACAGGATGACATTTTCACTTAGTATCAGTACACAATCACATTGTCATACAATAAAGGCGAATGAAGCAATTACCATTAAGAAGAGAGAGGAGGAGGACATGAAATGCTAATAGAGTCTTCTTGATTTGAGCCGTAAATAGTTGAAAGAAGAAGAAGAAGTAAACAAAGATAGAAAGAACCTTGAAAATGAGAGGTGAAGATATCTTGGCTATGAGAGTAACTAGCAAAAACAACAAATCTTTTAGGACGAAATTGAACCTTTCTCATCGATGATAAACCGGAAGGCCAAGCAAATGGCAAATCGAAAATAAAGAAGCGTGTCAATTTCATAATCCGACAGCTTAAAAATCGTGCGTATTACTCAAGCAAGCAAAAGAGAGAAATCAAGACTCGCGATTGATGGAAATGAGGTAAGCGACCATAGAAAGCTCCTCGAATCATCAATGATGATGATGATGATGATCCCACCATGTTTATTGCTTCCTCTTCTTCTTCACTTCGACTAGATCGAGGTAAGAAAAAGGAAAGTAAGAGTTTTAGGTGTGCGTTTGACAGATTGTATCAAATAAGGGTATATTAAATCAGTGGAATTTATTTGTCCTTAATGTAACTAAAAATTGAAGCTGGATTAGCACTCAATTAAGGAAGAAAAAAAGTGGACTATAAACTAATTTTTCCTTTTTTTTTTTTTTTAACTTTTGTTTAGATTCTAGGTTTCTTCTCTTTTTTGCTATCAATAATAAATAAACACTCTTGCATATAGCATCTATTATTTTCATTTTGTGTCCCAAAAAAAAAAGAAAAAAAAAGGTCGAGCTGCATCTATGCCATTTTTTGTTCCAGATTTCCAGGTGTTACCTATAAATATTTTTTTTTTTTTTTATATAGCAACGATCCTTTTTGTTTGGCATCCATTTTTATCGGGTTAATAGGATTAAAAATGAAGACAGTAGATTCATAAATGAAGACAGATCCTTCATCGGACGTTGTAAATGATAAATCAACGTTACGGTCATAAGAGAAAATTGAAAGATTTTTCACAATAAAAGAAAGAGCCAGGAGCTAAAAGTTGTGGGTGTCAAGAAGTTGTATCATCTTCTTCGTTGATGAGCAAACGTTGCATCCAACCCTAGCAACGTTTGAGGGGAGGGGAGGGTAGGGTATTAAGATAAAGTCAAGAGATAAATATGAATGTCAACAAAATGATAGTTGTTATATTTACATGAATCTATTTTTAAATAAATGATAGATTAATTTTAGATTTATCTATGATTTGAACATTTGTTTATCTTTAGAGTATTTGTTTTTGATCTAAATTTTCTCAATTCTCTCCTATATATAGAGAGAACATTGTAATCAATTTCATCAATTCAATAAAACACAAGAGTTTTTTCTTCTGTCTGCGTCGCCTTTTTCAAAGCATTACTATTCTGGTTTTCTTCACAAGTTTGGACAAAAGCGGATCTGTTTTGTTTTTTTTTGACTTCATATATCGTGGCGTGACTTGTTCTAGCCATTCTAGTCCTGCTTTGCCTTCTAAACCATAGCCACCTGTTTGGATCTTTATAAACCCCAATAATTGGAATGAGAGAAAGTAGGTTTTTCTCAACGCATCTGCAATTTACGCATTCCTTTTTGTTCTTGTATTTCATGCTCTTGGTGTTTCCACAAGTTTCAAAAGCAAAAAAGCAAAATATCTCAATCGGGTTTTTATGAAGGACAACTTTAAATCATCAGAGGTTTTAAAATTAAATCCATCCACCAAGTTCCTTATCATCAATGATGATTTCTCCGTATAATTCCCATGTTTTCATTTTGTATGGGGTGGCATAATATTGTCTTATGTTGAAGGTTGATTATTCAATGTTGATACATTTATTCATCAGGTTCATATTTATTGTTTTAAGTGAGCGTTGATGGTTGATCACTTCGTTGTTCTAATTCTCATATTTGATGAAAAAATGAGAAGTGATACTTACTGTTGTGATCTTTTTTAATTCTTAGGCATTGACGATATTGCTGCATGTTTTTTTGAATGTGCAAGTGGGATTGAGTCGTGTTTCTTACGCTATGAGGCTTGCCTAGTGGGATTGAGTCAAGTTTCTTACATGGTTTCAGGGGTAGAATGCTATCCATTCCTAACACCATGGCCTACCTTCTCTTCTTCAGAGGAAATTAAATCTCATTATTTATTGTTGATTAAAGGAAAAATAAAACTAAAACTACATATCTTGCAATTCCAAAATTGGTGGCAATCCAATTCAAGCCACTATATATATCTTTACATATGGAAGAAGGCCTAACTTTGCCGTATAACTAAGAAGGCATTGACTATCAAAATCAACATCACGTAAGGAAAAATGAGATGTGTTCCAATGCTCTTCAGAGTCACTATATCGGTGCCAAAGCCACTAGAACATAAGCATCTTACTTTATATCACACCACAAAGGCTTTCATACTAAGACATGATCGTTATAGGGAGCGAAACACAATTATGCACACACAAGGCCTTAGGCATGCACCTAACAATGTTGTAACTGCATGCACTCTCTGTTTTGTTAGGCCCTCCCCTACAAAGTGTTAGGCATGCGCCTAACTGTTCTGCAGCCTAGAAAATATGCAAACTTCCTAGCTTGATTCCAAGGAAAAATCATGCAACCCTCAATATACACCAAAACGTGCTAAAAATACTTCTACACAAAGCCATACGAGTTCTAACATGATATAAAGTCTAAAACATGCTTATAACACAAGATAGATTCAATAAAACACCTCCCTACCTCAAATTCTTCAAGCAATCTTGAGTGCAAGCTCCAAGCTTTGAAGATTTCACAACTCTAAGCTCTATCCTTCAAATCCTACAATGATAAACATGATTATAAGCCTTATGTAACTATCTACTCAACTATTCAACTAAGTACACTTAAAACCTTAAGAATTAGAAAGATGAGTTGGTTAAATATGACCCACACTACAAAAAAAAGTTTCTTTTGTGACAAATTTTTAGTGACAAACACTAAATTTATCACAAAATGATACCTTCTTGTGACAACAAAGTCATTTTGTCGCATAGAGGTGTATTTGTTAGTGACAACATGACCATTTGTCACAAAATATTTTCAGGTTTGTCACGGATATGCTGACCTAGCTACCGGTACATGATAACTTGTCTTGTCATGAGCCTTTGGTGACAAGTCTATTTTTATTTATTTTTTCGAAAAGTCAAGTCTATTGTTAAATGATGGGTTTTTATTTTCATTTAATTTATTTTATATTTTGGATGAGTTTTGGTGACAACCGTGTATTCGTATAACACTATCACACGCGTCGGTGGACCATGCCACTTCCCAATTTCACTTCCATCCAAATCGAATGCATCTCGTCGAGGTAGTTCCCGTATGAGTCGGAAGTCTCAAATTTCTCCTAAGAGATGGAAATGGTAATGGCGGATCTTCACCGGATTCAATGCTCAACTCCAGCCATAGTTGAATGCTCCACAATCAAATTCTACTTCACTATCTCTCGAATTTCGACTTCTCAAATTCCGACTTCTCTCTGAAATTCTAGCCGATCGGGAGAAGAAGAAGTTTACACCGAAGCCTCAATTGCCAACTCTTATCACCGTAACTGAAACGGCAAAGAGATATATTCTTCCTCTTCAACAAATTTAAGAAAACGGTTAAGTTCTTGGATTAGGTATGAGAAATTAAGGTCGTTCAAAGTGATGTTGATTATGAGAAATTATGCTCGCTCAATGCTGGTTTGGATTAAATTTATGAGAAATTATGCCCCAATCCTACGCGGAGACTATTGTGAAACAGATATAACCTGGCAAATCGTCGTTTGTGCTTTAGGTATGAGAAATTATGCTTCGAATGTCCATCCATTATCATTCAATTTAAACATCTTCTTAGAGTTCCTCAAAAGGTTCCTTTATCTCTGTTCTATTCTCTACATTGAAACCTGAATTAAGATTACAACATATATCATATTTCAGAAATACATATGTTGTTTAAAGTGCGGTGATGTGATGTGTGTTTAATAATTTACAGGTTTCGGTTCTAAGGAGTAGGAAACAGTGAAAGAAAGCAGAAGTAGAAGAGTTTGCTGCTCGAATTGATCTTAGATCTTAACTTTGGAGGTTTTAATATGATAACTGCGAAAAGCACCTACAACTATATAATTTTGCTCAAATTTTACGTTGTTTTATGATTCACATTTGTCATTTGTTATTCACGTTGTTTATTATTCATATAAGTCAATTTCTCACCCTTCTAATCAGATGTAGTTGAAAGTTGAAATTTCCTTGTAAAGTATTATGAAATATATGAATATAGTATAAAATTATATTCTAATGATTTCTTTTATCATTTGTAATATGGATTTTATTTTTCCAGCTTTAGTGTGGACGGAAATGCCTGTGAGCCGTATTATGAGGCGGAGATTGAAGCAATGAGGCTGAATGAGCCTAACTCAATGGTTATTGATTTATCTCACGTAATGTGTTGACGTGCTCCAGAATGACACTTCTGAAGAATTCTTAAGGTTCTCCATTTGTTTACTTCCACTCCGTTCCTTGATCTTGCTTGAAGCTGTACAGCATGCTTAAGTTTTTCCTTTTTCCAGCTTAAACTTTAGGTTCTCTAATTTAGTGTATCATGGTTGTCTAAGTTTCTAATCTCATCATATTCAGCTTCTAAAGTGGAATTTATTGCTGTGATTGACATTGTAAGATGTTTCGTTCAATTCACTCAGCTATGAACAGAGAGTAGGATTCCCTACAGGCTGTTCCTCAACCCTGAGAGCATCTCAGTTCTTGATAACATTGTAGTTGAGAAGGAAATAAATGCAACTTAGGATTAGTGTATCTATACTTTGTAGTTGCATGCTTTAGTAGATGTCAGAGTTCAGTCACGTCTTTATATTTGTGAGTTTTGGCAGTGTATCCAAGATTGTATATATGATTTCAAAACCCACCAAAGATGCTTGGAAAACTGTTCAGTTTCTATGTCCAACATGTTCCATGAAATAAGTCTAGGTTTGTATATCAGGCTTGTATACATCTGTTCAGGTCTTGATCATGCATCTATTTGTGTGCATCTGAAGGACTCATATTTTACATGTCTCCAGATTGTGTCACAAGAATTCGGTAAATCTTTGGCAGTCTGCAGTCGTAACTGAAGAAACACTATATTTACCTCTTGGGTCTGCTGTCCATCTAAACTCGTGATTGCTGCCTTCTATACCGCTGCGGATATATGCATAAGCCTGACAAATGTTATCAGAAAATAATGCTTTTTCTGAAAGGGAAAAACTTTTTCAAAAGAAAATAGCTCATGATGTTGCTCTTACGCGTTCTGACTGATTTTTGCTTTACTTTGTGTTTAGGGACATGGCAGGAATAATTAGCAAGATAAACCGATCATCGATTGACACGTTCCCCTCTTGCTATTCTCCTCTTTGTAAGTCGGTTTTCTTTTTCCGAGTTCTCTTTTACTAAACCAGTATGTATGTATGGGCAATGGAACACCTGAATGACACTAAAAAAATGTTTCTCATTATATTTCTTAAAGGATGTATAGTGTGCCTATGCCTTTGTGCATCTAATGTTAATTGCTGTAGTGCATCGGTCCTACAAAATTGGTAGTAAGAATTTAACTCACGATTTTATTGAGAAAAAAGTGACGCGTTCTTACTAACTGAGCCAAACATAGCATATTGCATTTCATAAAGCATGCATATAGCATTCTGCATTTAGTTCATGAAATTCACTTTTATGCACTTAATATTTCATGGTACTATTCATAAACTTTTCTCATGCAATACTGCAGTTAGCACCATAAGACAAATTGGTTAGACATATGCAATTCCATTGACTATGCATAACAGATACATCATACCAGATCATTAGCATTTTAGCATATGCAAAGTTTATCATTTCTCATGATTGATTCTTTCATTCCAAGATCAGATCGGTCTAGGATACAAAAATCAGATGTACATTGCATCATTAATCAAATTCTACATTTGGGATTCAAATTTAAACACACACACACATGCTGTCCATATATCTATCTTTTTTCCTCATTGATGACGGGATTTTCATTGGATGATTATTTTTCATTGCCATTTGTTTTGATGGTTTTTAGCATTTTGATTTACATTTAAAATCTGTAAAGTCTGTCCATTTTCCTTACTCCTTAGTGATCTTGCTAGATGTATGATGTCTAAAGCTGGTTCATCAAATTCATGGTGCTTGGGAATGGAGAGGCCGGAGTCCTCCATAGATTTCGCAATCTAAAATGGTGTGCAAAAAGGTAATTTCCAAGGATTATGACCTTATCAATGTTTGGAGGACTCCAATTCTTCTATGGCCTTACCAACTCTAAATAACACTTCTATTGCACTTTCTCTCTCTGTTCTTTCTTGTAATTGTCTTTTTTTGAAATTTCTGACTTTTAAGCTTATTATGCTTCAGTTAGCTCTATATTTTGGTGTGCTTTTGCATGTATGGATCTGTAGTTTTGATAATTATGGATTACGAAAACCACCAGCTGTCTTTGTTTTTCACATTTACTATCTTTGTGCGAACTTCTACTTTCACAGATTGTATAAATTTCTTCCTGTTGGATGAGATTATTTTATGAATGCACCTAGTGTCTGCCTTGTGCTATTTCTGAGTTTTAAACCTTTTCATGCTATAAACTTGCGTGTTCGGAGGTCATTTTTTTAAAAGCATTGAGTTTGGCATAATCGGGAGGCGAGAAAACGTTTGCAAAGACATGCACCCCACCCATTATAACGTTGGCACATGACGAGTTCATTTCGTATGTGGATGGAACTAGCAGTAGTCAAAGAGTAGTGCGTCACATTGGTGGAACAAGTTGGCCTGGTAAGTCTTACATGTTTTTTAGCAATCGCTTCACTTGAATTGCTATTGATCACATGATTCATCGTGTTGATGTACTATTGCCAAATGTGAGCTGATAGACATGGGTAGCTTAAATGGAACATTTTAAATTCTCAAGCGATTCACTATCCTCATTCTGGAAGCGGCATTGGGCGATCCTGATTTGTTGCTGTTTGATTGTTCGCACATCTGATTTACTTAGGTAAGTTCTTAAACCCAGGACCATTGTTGGAGCTATATTATTGAAGTTTCTTACTGGTAACGTCTGGGAATTGTTCTATTAATGAATCTAGATTTACATTAGACAGTCATTAACCTTTAGGCATTGAATTAACCCGGTTGTGATTCTTGGTCGATTTGCTTATTGCGGATGGCACGTGTCGAACGAGATTAACTCGCAGATGGAGTTCGATACAAATGCATCTTCTTCCACGAGTACTGGTGATGTGCAACCTCCGCCTTCCCAACTTGCGTCGATGCCTTCCTCGTTGGGAGATGCTGAAGGACATGATGTCAATACCAATTCTCAAGCAGGTACAAACAAAAACTTAACCTGACAAGAAAAAGGTGTACATGTAACATGTCTGAACTAACACACCACACATGGACAATAACGACAGTAGTAATACAATGAGACATGCAATAATATAGTAGCAAGCTAGCGCAAAGCAGATCCGGGAAAGAACTACAAGAGTACAAAATGAAATGCCATACTGTAATTATTAGAAAACAAGTTTCATGAACACCTCATTTACCGATTATTAAGACATGTAAGACAACTAAGAAAACAACTAGTGAGAGCAGCGCGTTTCCGTCTGAGCAAACTTGATTATAAGACTCTAGATCTTTGTGTTACCACTTTGAATTGAAGACATTAAAGATGAATATATGGTCTTTCTTTCTATTCTTTCTGAATGCAAGGAAAAAGGAAAAGTTTTTTTGTTTGTATCTTTGAAGGAGATGATGTCAATACCAACACATAAGGTACTTTTTATTTCCTAAGATGATATTTGATCCTTCATTTATGAATAGAAGGCTCAAATATGCCGAAGAAAGTACAAGGCAAGAGTTGTGGAGAAAATATACACAAAGCAATTGCTAAAAATGTGAGTATTAATTATGCAATCTTATGCACTTTAATTAATTCTACATTTGTATCTTCTAACATTCCGTTTTGATTTTAGGGTGGAAGGAAATTACAGATTTTGATTCCTGAACACTTGGCTCGACCAGTGGAAAATGCATCTTTGCTTGCGACTGGTATAGGGATAATAATTAGGCATCATGCTCCTCTGATTAACCTTAAGAGTTATGATGATATACTTTCCCAAGATAAAGAGAAGCTTTATGGAGGCTTGAAGGTCATGAAATATTCTACCTCTCTTTCCTATTACTAAAATTTATAACTTAATGTCTTCATTTTTCTACTCACTTCTTGGACACCTTTCTTGCAGGCATGGTTTGAATTCGTTGATATCGAAACTGATCCATTAGTTCAGGACAAGCTTGATGACATGCTCGAATCGCATTTATTCGTTGGAAAAATAGAATGCATGTGGCGTACAGCGAATCGAAAGATCTTTGGTCATAATCCTATTGAAGACCCGCCCTTTGAATGGTTTGAGGAAGGAGTCCAGGAAAGCGATGTGTGGTTCGTTTGAGGAACCAAAATATAAGGTAATGTCTCCGGGACTTGCGCTTTTGATTTTTGAGGATTTATCAATCTTTTTCCCTATCGATCTTGTTATGAGGTTTGAACCATATTATTTGTTGGTTGTTTGTTTATCAAGTGCAAACTCAATGCTTTCAAGAGAACCCTCCAATATTTGCAGTCTGTTTTGCATAATGTGTACTTGTTCTGTTTCAATCTGATCATTTTCGTATAGACATCGTAATGCTGCATCCTCATTTTCGATTTCACTTGATCTTTTGCACAATAGCCACTGTTTTTATATGCAAATGATTGGTTAAACTATATGTGCTGGTCTTTGACACTTCACCAAGTGGCCAACAAGGCTGTAATAAGTTGTCATTTTCTTTAATCCCCAAAGTGATTTACATTTATATGCTGGTCTTTGATTATATGCTATATGTTTTGACTTTTTATACTTGTTCCTGTTGCATGTTTGAAATATGACCTGATTAGTTGAAGTATAATAAGAGAAGATTGGTCTTTCCTTTTGGGAATTTTATTTTCTGCTTTCACAGCTTATTGGAATGTCCAGATCCATCGATTTCATATCCATGTTTAATTCTGCCTTCAGTTATTTATCTGTGGTGTCAATACCTCTGGAATTGTGCTGTTGTCTCTTGTATTATTGCTAATGCATATTATAATCACTAATTTCTATTATGTGACAGTTTCATGACCCCTTTGGCTTACTCAAAACATACAAAACAAAGTATGATACGAGGCGAACATAGGATGTCGTAGAAGCAGCATTGGGTAAATTGACGGTATCGAGGAACGTCTCAAGATAATATAAGAGGCTTCTAATGAATATTATGGTTAGTTTATCTGTCTTTCGGATAATGAAAAGATGAATGTTTTTATGATGCAATGGGTTACAGGATTGGTGATTTGTACCTGTATGTTGAATAATGTATGGTGTAAAGGATTGTTGCATGGTTGCAGGATATTATTATTGATTATGAATTCTAATGTATCTGTTTATTATTATTATTATTATTTTCTAGTTTTCTATTATTATATTTCGAATATTTATTATTTATTATTGTTATTTTATATTTTTCTATTATTATATTTCGAATATTTATTTGAATATGACTTCTAGTGACAAAGCCTTTGTCATTATTAGCCGTTAATGTAAAAATGTGTTTATACCTTTTGGTGACAATACTTAATTAGTGATAAACTGTTCATTATTTTGTGACAAAAATTTTGTCACATTAAAAACCTGCTGGTGAGAAATTTACCGTTTTGTCATGAAAAGCTTTGGTGACAAAAGTACGAAATTCGTCGCAACTGAACTTCTTTTGTGACTAATACTCTGATCGTCACCATAGATGCCTTTTGCGTCGGAGCTTACACAACAAACGCCGCGACAAAAAACTTTTGTCACGAAAACTTTTACTGACGGAAATGAGCACTTTGCGCGACGAATTTTTTTGTCACGAAAAGGTCTTTTTTTTGTAGTGCCAAAGGACGAGTTTCTTGGATCAAAGTGAAGCCCTCTTCTTGATGATCCTCTTGGTGAAGCCATTTTCTCGAGTCTCTTTAGCTTTCACTTTGTTTTTTATCACGGTGATGTCAGGCTTATGTATAAAGTTGAATTCTATTTAATTTTATATGTGACATGCGTTTTTTACAGGACAAAGATTCGTTAACTGGAACTAGGGCATCACGTGTTACAAATTTATTATCAACTGAAGAGAAGAAGGAAGCTCAATACATTCAATAATTGCAGAGAACTTGTAGAATGGAAATCTGCTTTTCTTAGTCTTGCACGATTTGTAGTCTTTGCTACATGTAGCCTAGTACAATATAACTGTCACCATAGAATAACAACCTAAGTAACTAACTTAATCTAACTACTATCAACTAATAACAACCAACTAACTTGACATTACATCACAACTTTTCTATATCACCAACATCCCCCTTCAAGCTGCAATGTGACAACATTGAAATATTGACATTGCATCACAACTTTCCTATATCACCGGATGATTCAGTGCTCATATATGTTCTTGATTGGATATGATTGAAGTAATTTGTGCAGAGTAGCTTGATCAATCGTTTCATCAAACTAGTGGCAAAAATGGATAAAACAAAACCACAAAAAAGAAAGAAAAAATTGGGGTCTTTATTTGCACCACACTCATTCTACTCGTGCACCACTCTATCTGTGCACCACAGTAGAACCGAGCTTGTGAAAGTCGGTTCTGGAGCCAATAACCCACTTTTCATAGGTTCTGGAGCAAGAACCAACTTTCTCAAAGTCGGTTCTCACAATGCACCCACCAGAAAGTCTGTTTTTGGGTCCAGAACCGACTTTCACAAGATCGGTTCTACTGTTGTGCACTGGTAGAATGGTGCACGAGTAGAATGAGTGTGGTGCAAATAATAGCCCCGAAAAAAATCTCAGGGCTTAAACCTTCTTCGCCCATGTGTATTCTTTATTGATCCAAGATTTATACGATAAATGAATTGCATCCTTAAACTTCTCTCAACATGTCCCCTTAACCCGACTCAAGGTGCAACATTTAATCATAAATCATTGAATCAGACTTATAACCACCCTGTATCTTCTCTAACAATTGGTGTAAAACGAGGTTTTATGTAATGTCACACCTCGTGTTCTTATGATAATTATGAGATATTAATTGCACCGTATGTTGTAGTTGATCCTGAACAATGTATGATATCAGACGTCTCACATTCACTGTGCAATGAATGTCATATACATCGTAGGCTAATTGCCCGGCCGGATCCTCTAAAGTGCACTTTACAGAATGCATCTCATGCTATAGAGGATTTGGGCGTAAATACAATTAAGTGCCGAGAAGCTCAAGGACCTTTGTAATGTTCGTCCCCGAGAGATTAATAACGTCGTTTCCTTGGAATACATATCCTCTAAGAGAACAAGGTATATAGCAAGAAGAAACAACTTGAAGTGCAAAAAATGGAAAACGCCTTTCCTCCAATTACCAATCCAACTAAACATACAATAATAAAGTAAATGGAATGATTCTTTCCAATACTTTTCTTCCTCGACGGGTTTCCATTCAAATCAATTAAGCATTGTTGCTTTCTTTGTGATGTTGATCTTGAATTTGCAATGGAAGAACAAGTTGATGAAGGCAAAGCTGAAGATGAACAATTACCCTTCAATGTTGAAGATGAAAAGAGAGAGTACCGGCTTGAAACGGTATCGATGCTGCTGGCATCTGATTGCCGGTTCTCGGTGGAGGCGACACCACCGTGTAATGAATTTGATGGTGAAATATTCTCTCTCAATGGTTTTAAAATGTCTGTCATTGCAATAATGCTTGATCTTGATAAATCGTCATCATGTTTTCTGTTTTGCGATTTCTTGATCTGCAAGGCAATTCATACATGCAGTCCAATTTTCAATATAGTTGCATGAAACACATTAGAAAATTTCATTAATTGATTAATAATTACCATCATAACGGCTTTAACAACACGGGAGAATCCACGATGCCATTTTTTCTTTGACTTTCTCTTGTAACCATTGTCGTTGGTGGAATAATCCGGTTTGGGATCAAATGTCAAATCTATTTTTCTGTTCTTGGAATAATTAAATGGACCTTTTTTGGGCTTGAAACACAAAAACCAAGTATATTTTCCAGGGGTAATCATCTTAATTTATAAAGGTGGAACAATATTCGGAAACAATGGGAAACAGGTGAAAAGTAGAACAATAATGAGAAAAAAAAGATAATTGAGCAATTGATGGAAGGATAAGATATAGAGAGAAGACGAGGATGTAGTGGATGAAAGATCCCTTGATTCTCGGCTTCACATTTTGTAAACAAAAGACTATTTATAGTAACGTGTATTTAGGGAGAGGGATTGTGTTAGAAAACAAAGGAAGACATTCGTCATTCGTGCATAGCAAACAACTTCTTGTAGTAAAATGTTGTCTTTGTGGTGGCATTCCACTTCGACATTGAGTGACTTGTGTTTGTTTTTGTTTTCGTTTATGTTTTTTGTTTTTTGTTTTTTTTTTTTTGTTTTTTTTTTTTTTTTTTCCAAACAAACACAATATTATTAATCGAGGTCCGCAAACACGGCAGAAACTACATCAGGATGTTGGGTACATACCCAATGACGGAACCAGGAATTGAAGCTCGGGTGGGCTGGCAGACTATATCTAAACAACCGAATGGGCTCATATAAGATGTTTTGATAACTTAAGTTACATTATATAAGTTTTTTGTGTAGAATTTTTTTCGTTAGGTGGTCTTAGCCCCCCTCAGCCCTCCAATTACCTCCGTCCTTGTAAAATAACTTCAACAGGCGCCGCCACGCCTGGGCAATCCCCGTACGCTTACTTAACAAAAGAAAACTATAAGAACGAAAACTAAGATGCAAACGCCAGGCAATCACGCACCAAGCATCCTATGACTGAAAAATCCTCCGACGAATCGGTAAAGCTTCTTAACTGCCAACAAACAACATCGCTCCCCATCACAAGCGACGAAATCCCCAAATGCACTGCCTTCAAGAGCTCCATATAGATTACCATCGTTTCCAAAAGCTCAACCATAATTCCCGGATCAAGATGGAATGAAAAGGGTGTGTTGAACTACCATCATTCCAAAAAGCTTAAGCTGATGGAGAGGTAGATAATTAACATTTTATATATCTCAATACTCCCATCAAGTTTGGGCCTATAAGAAGGGAGATAGGCTCGTGTGGACCTATAAGAAGGGAGAGAAGCCCGTGTGAGCTTATAAGAAGAGAGATAAGCCCAACACTTGTAAGTGTGTGTATATATATATATATATATATGGAGGTAGGTGGCGATTATAAAGACATCTTCCCAATAAGGTAAGGGAAGATTGTATTGTGCCAAAAGAGAAAGACCGACTTCAACAATTTTGGCAGTGACGCCTTTCAATTGCACCAACTTCTTGTTGAGTGTGAGGTGATAGGCGAAGTTTAATACCAAGCGAAGTGAGAAATTGTGACACGTGACGCTATTCACCCCCAATCATTTTATATTGCTTTTAGTTAGGTGATGAATTGGCATTCAATCATAGTAAGAAAATTAGGAAAATTAGTTTCAACGTCAGATTTAAGTTTTAAAGGAGCCACAGATATTTAGAATAATCATCCATAAAACTCACATAGTAACGAGAACCATGAAAAGATGACTCGGCACAAGGGCCCCAAACATCTGAATAAATCAAATCCAATTGTGCAGAAGAAGTATAAGCAGAAATGTATAAACTTTGACGGTGACTCTTAGCTAACTGACAAGGGGCACACACGGTAGTGGGTGCTTTATTGGAAATAAAAACAGAACTACGACTCAAAACTTCTCGTAGAACATGATATGAGCAGTTACCCAAACGCTGATGCCATTTGGTGGAGAAACTGGTGGAAGTGACAAGGGCTTGAGCTGGATAACAACTGAAGGAGTTGGAAAAATGATATAGTCCATCTTTGACATATCATCTATGATGGACGTGGCCCGAGTAATCCTTCACAATAAAATAGGAGTCATGAAATTCAAAGAAAGCAGAATTATGAGAAGCAAACGGATGGACATATAAGAGATTATATTTAAGGGAGAGAGAAAATAGCACATTAGATAATTGGTAAGTATGTGGGGGGAGATGATAGTAGAATGACCATAGTGAGAGATTGGCAAACCTGACCCTCCAGCGATGTGTATTTTGTCCGGACCATCATTAGGCTCAGAGGAGATGTTAAGGTTGCACATATCGTATGTCCAATGATGTGTGGCGCCAATGTCGAGAATCCAATCACAGGAGGACTGATGGGGTAGCAGGCCGCATGGGTTTGAGGTGGAGGGCGTGGTGGACGAGATGCCGGAGCATTGGATTGCTCATACCAATAACAGGTTTGAGCCATGTGGCCATTTTTTTGCACAAATTTGGCATGTAGGGAGGGGTTCACCAGAATAATTGTTGATGTTGTAATTGTTGTTGGTTGGAGGAGGAGAGCTATGGCCACGATTATTGTTACCATGCCCCCGGCCTCGGTTTTGATTGGAGCCGCGGCCACGGTTGGAGGTTGCATGCATGAGACCACCGGAATAATTCACAGACATCGGTGGCAGAAGAGGAGGTGTCGGCTGTGGGTTGACCGGAAGCGGGCGGTGATACAAGATACGAGATTCCGTCGTGAATAGTAGGGCATATATTTCATCCAAAGTAACAGATTCACGGGCATCCACCCTAGCAACCAAGGAATCATATTCCGGCCCGAGACCAGCAAGAAGGTACGTGTTATAACAGGATAGAGAATCCAGATGCAAGGTAGATAATTAACAAATGCAATCTAACAGTAATTATCAACAGAATTAACAGAAACAAGAAGAACACAAGATTTAACATGGTTTCCGACGTTGTGCCGACTACTCAACGGACAGAAAAGAGATATTTTATTATGCACTGAATTTCAGACGGATTACACTCACTACAATGATCAATACAGTTGGTTTTATAGGCACAGATCCCTAAACCCTAACTGCCAAGAATATTTGTCGGCTTACCATAAATGCCCCAGATGTTGAATCACTCTGCTGACCCCACTCAGCTGATCATTGCCCAAACGTAGAACTCAGCTGAACCCAAAACCTCAGAAGACCCTCACCAAGCTGCTGACACCAGAAGAAACTCAGCAGACTTCCCAGCTGACTTTCACAGACTTTGATACACTTATCAGCTGACCATCACTCAGCTGACTACTAGATTAGTTCTACAAGATGTAGAGTTTAAGTCACTTTCTTGTGACGATGCACGCATAATGTCGTCGGTCTGAAGTGGGTGTCCGGAAAGAGAGAGTTCGTAGGTGATCCGTTTGATTTTAGCGTAATATTCTGCAACTGTGAGGTCATTACGGGTGGAGGCCAGTCCGTTCGGAGTTGGACAAGCTTTGCCCGGCTTTGTCAGGCGAAGCATGTCTGTAATGCTGCCCAAATTTCGGCGGCGGAGGAGGTGAAGATGTGATAGTACTGAGAATTAGATTGTCCTGTTTGCACCATTCCGCATAAGCTGTGTTGGGTTTCGGTTGGCCGGAATCATCACTAATGGTGGCCGGCAGTGGTTTAAGCGGACCATCTACATAGCCGAAAATGCCTTGTCTTTCATGATAAGGAAGAAGTTGAGCACGCTAGAGATGATATTATTGTCGTGTGAGGTCAGCGGTGTGGATAGAGGAGGGTGGGGTGAAGGAGGGGAGAGAGGCCGACGCTGAGGAGGTTGCGTTAGTAGCTTCTGAGATCGATGGCCGACGGCATAGCAAGGGACGGAGACGGCAATTAAGGTTTTGAAGAGGTAGATAATTAACATTTTATATATCTCAATTGGATGCAACAATAGATCCCACGATGTCTCTTGAAATGACCCAAATGCCAAAATCCTCCTCCATAACCGAAGCATCTTTATTACACTTTAGAGTTCATAATAAGAACATGCTCAAGAATTATGGAAGCCCTAAATGAAAATTGAATTCGAGGTCGTTGATATTAACACATCACATTGTTGAAGCATAAAAATGATAAAATAAAGTGATGGAGACACGATCTCTTTTTGTTTCATGCTTTTTACAATTTTGCTGATCAATGTTTCATCTTGACACTTTTACTCATTATCTATGTATTCTTTATTTAAATTTTTAGTCAAAATTGTCACTCCTTAATCCTTATCTATACTTTTTTTTTATATAAATTTCAATCCATTATGTGAAGGGTACATTTAACTATGGGCCCCATCTTAAACCATCCTCAATTATGCATCTAATTGGGTATTCAGATTGAGATTAGGATGCCTGCATTACTGATAGGGGTTTGTGGCAGGATATTGTGTGTTTCTAGGAAGTTCTATGGTGTTATGGAATTCTAAAAAGCTAAGTGTAGTTTCAAGATCCAACACTGAGTCAGAGTATCGTGTCTTGGCAAATTTATCCTAAAAAGTTCAGTGGTACAACATCATTTAGCAGAAATAGGACTGAAATTGTCTGTCACACCAACTGCTTTGTGTGACTCCACCAGGAGCAACTTCCTTGCCTCTGAATCATGTGTACCAAGTAAACCTCCCCTCAAGTAATTGTAGCTAAAGGGTTTTTGTGGCAAAAAGATAACATTCAAACTGTCAAATTGGGCACCAAGCTCAAAAAAACCATAACCTAACACATCATGTACACATAACAGCCGAGAAAACTTGGTCCAAAATTCACCACATAATAGCCAAATCACAGTTTACAGCAAGAAAACAATTTAAAAGTACCAATGAAAGCAAATTAATGGTCATCTGCTATACTACAAATTATCAGGCAATTTGAAATCCTGGGATCCAAATATTTGATGTGAACCATTTTCTACAAAGACAGCAACACCACATTTCTTACTGTTGAATCCTTCCCAAAGGGCAAAGTTCGCCGTTCCGGAAATCGCTTTTTTAGGAGAAAGATCTTTGACAGAGCATAGCTTTTCGAGTCTCCGGACTACGAAATCATTAGCAATCACTTTGTCTTTGTTATCTCCTTCTTGGCAGTTAGTTACCATACCACTTTCATACAAAGCAACCATGATGTTTGCACCTTCATGATCTACCTTTGACCTTAAGGCTCCATTGATTGTGACCTGCAAGGTCTCTGGTGATGGCCTTTGAAAAGTTGCCTGTAAAACAATTTGCTTTTTCCGTTGATGTAAAAAGGAAATGAAAAAAAAAAAAAGCAACCCAATCTTACTACTTCGTTAATTTGCCTAAGTTGAATATTTTGGCCTCGTAAATATCAATGGTGTAAAACTATATTGCGGCGAACATACATACTCAAAACATTACAATGCACACGTGATCAACTCATCATGATCAACGGCTACGTATCATTAATCTCTTTGCACATATACAATCAAAACCCATAAAATTTCATTATAGTGATCATATTAACTATAATCTTTTCTACATTTTTCTCATGGGTCGTTATTTGCACCACACAAGTTCTATGGTTGCATATGCATCATAGTCAAATTGACTTTGCAAAAGTCACTTCTGGAGCTAAAAGTGACTTTCACAATATCGAATCTGGGAAGAAAAAAAAAATGATTCTATGAAAAAAAAAGTTATATACGGTACAATAATAACCATCTTTCTTTTATATACACCTAGTTTTTTTTTATTGAATTACTTTTATACCTAGTTTGGAACTACAGCATTCTATAATCTAAATGCGAGTGTTAAATATTTAATAATTTTTTTTACTAGGAATTGAAAACAAAATTAAATCTTCAAAAAGAATATGTAATGTAAAAAAAAAAAAAACATTATTTTTACCTGGAGAGTTGGAGCAGGAAACCTAGAAGCAGACTTAATGCAATCCAACAAAGCTTCTTCTTCATTCCCAACAGATTGGGCCCGTCCCTGGACAACAATTTGGGGCGTAAACATTGTATCCAAATTCAAGGCCTCAACATAGGCCTTTTGCCTTACGGTCCATTGGCTTGACCCAAACGGATCTTTCCAGCCCTTATAATCCCAATAATCCACGTGGTATGCCAACAATATCACCGGCGTTTCTAACTTGAATTCACCGCTTCCAAGCCTCGACCAGATCTGCTCCGCCTCAAAAGAGGTGGCGCAGCCTTGTGACGTAAATAGCTCCACCACAACCGGACCATATCTCCTCTGCTCCTCGGCGGTCAAATCTTCCGTAGCGGCGTTTTCTTGACTTGATGTAGATGAGTTCTTGCGTTTACCAAAGCACACGGAGAGACACCCAGCCATTCGTGGATGCGACCTCTCTCCGGCCGCCCGACGATGTAAAAGATACAAGGAGGAGAGAGGTTTTTCTTGTTTATTATAATTTCAATAATGGGGATTTTTACCTGCCTTTTCTCTTTTCTTGTCAAAAAAGATTTCTAGATTGACGGGAAAAGGGAAGAAGACGAAGAAACAGGGGAGAATGAAACGGAGTATTTGGAAGACAAAGGAAAGAAGCGTGGCAATGAGAAAAGAGAGGCAAAAATTTTGCTAGGAAAATCTCTATAATTATGTATGGGTTATTTATATATCGTGCATGCCGGTTCGTTTCTCTTATGCTTTGAGAGAAAAAAAAAATCTTCATAGAAAGTGAATCATTATATATGTAGGGAAATTTCCCCTTTTTTATGGTCATGAAATACTACTACCGTATTAATGTAACAGGTTATTAAAAGTTTATTGTGGTTTTTTTGTAAATCTATTTTGATTAATTCTACCGTAATCATGTGACAGAAATTGATTTATCAATCAATTATTTACACCTTGGTTTTGCTTTGTACCTTATATATTATTATTAAAAAAATTAGTATAAAATCCCTAAAATACACTACAAGAAAGAAAATAAAATAAAAAAGGTTTTAATGAAGGGACTTAACCGCCGCTAAAACATTTGATTCACATCGATTATAAAAAAAGTTGAACCCATCGTCTTCTCCTAGAGCATCGTAGATGTTTTAATCAAATGTTATATGTGAGTAATCTAGTTCGTAAAGACTGCTTCAATATTTTTTTTATACTAAAAGTAGGTTTTTTTTTCTTTTTTTTTTGAAAAGTTGTACTAATAGTAGTTGATAGACATTTGTTGTTTTATTTTTTGATTCTATCTTTTTTTTTTTACGAGAAGAAGTTGATACACATTTATGGTTTTATTTTTTTATAGTTATTAGCTATAAGGCCGTCGCTAGAGACTTAATAATCATTTAGGACACTCAAAAACTTATTCGGTTATAAGGACAATCTAATTTATTTTACAAGACCCGTCGCTTCCTTCTACGGTTCCGTTCATGAATGATGGGATTTTCACGGCGGCAACAGATCTCTCCCTCTTCATCAATGGCGTCTTTCGCCCTTACCTCAGCCGTCAACCTCCGGTTTCGTCCCCTTTCTTGTAACAAAACCCGGATAGTTTTACCAAATGGGTCATTAAATTTCGATTCAAGAAAGAGTTTTTATGGAAAATTCAGCTTAAAATCAGTTGAACCAATCACTAAACTGAATTCCTCCGATCCACGGCGGAGAAGTGTGCTAGTAAAGGCGGAGGCAAACGGCGGGAGTGATTCATCTCCGGCTCGGTTGTGAAGAGTCAACCGCCATGGCAAGATGCAAAGAATGAAGCCACTTTTAGCTTCTATAGCTACTAGTGTTATACTTTGGTCGGTCCCCGCCCGGCCGGAGTTTCAAGAAACGCGTGGCGATTCTTTGGCGATTTTCTTGGCTACAATTGTTGGGATTATTACTCAGCCTTTACCTCTTGGTGTTGTAGCATTAATGGGTTTAGGTGCTTGTGTTTTGACTAAAACTCTTACCTTAGCAGCTGCTTTTTTTGCATTTGGGGATCATATTCCCTGGTTGATTGCACTAGCATTTTTCTTTGCTAGAGGGTTTATTAAGAATGGTTTAAGTAACAGAATTGCTTATCAATTTGTGAAGTTATTTGGGAGTTCTTCATTGGGGTTGGGGTATAGTTTGGTTTTTAGTGAGGCCTTAAAACAATATAAAACGTGCTATGTAACTTTATTAAGAATGGTTTAAGTAACACATTTGATAACTTTGTAAAGTAACTTTATTTCTTTGTTATCTTTAAATATTTGATTGATGTTGGTTTATTTAATTAGTGTTGGTTTAAATTTTCGATAACTTTATAAAATAACTGTATTTCTTTTGTTTTTTTTGGTTTAAAGTCATATTTTTACAACCAAAGGTATGCATAAATTGTTACAATAACACGTCACTGCATAAATCGTTACAATAACATGACACTGCATAGTTCGATATAATAAGACATCACTGCATAGATCGGTACAATAAGATGTCACTGCATAAATGGCTACAATGAGACGTCATTGCATAAATCGTTACAATGAAATGTCACTGATCAAGGTTGACAATGGATCGAAGCGGTCAATACATCAGGGTAGTCAATGAATCGCAGCGGTCAATGCATCTGGGTGGTTAATGGATCCCGGTGGTCAATGCATCGGGGTATGTGGTTAATGCATGACGATGATCAATATGTCACGTCGATATTTATGAAGAAAAAATCGATTTTATGAAATTTAGACCATGGTAGAAATTTAGATCAATATGTCACGTCGATACTACCTGTGTACTCCGACCATGGTAGTAGACAATCTATACGCAAGCTACCCTCCTTAATTGTTTCGTAAAAGCCCATATGCATAAAGAACTAGAATTGCCAATATCGAACGCTAACTCATACCGCTTAATCCGCTTGACAGCTTGTTGTAAACCTTGATCAAGACGCGTTCTGGGTCCATCAAGAAAATGTCCTAACTAATACTTCACCTTGCAAGTTCTTCGTGTTAATTTACGAATACAATAAGCAGATTGGCCAAATCTAACCTACTGTTAATTAAACTTGTCGATCAACGTAGCTGACGTGAATCCTGCAGATTAAGTTTCCTAAATTTTGCCTCAGTAAACCGGTATAGACCGCCGGTTTACCGGGGGCTGCTTTTCTTAATTCTGGATCTACATTTCTCAATTACGATTAATCTAAATAAATCTTGGGGTCGTTAAACATGCAGATTAACTAAACCACATAAATACGAACAGATCTACCATATTGAAGACAAAAAGGAACGTTCAAAACTTCATACCTTTAACGATGGGGATCTAGCTCGATCTACTCAAGCTAGAGATGGTAGAGAAGGGGAGAAAACCATAATTTAACTCCTCAAAAGCTTAGAATAACTTTATTTCATCAAATTGTATAATGTATATAATAGAATATGCAAAACTTATGTAAACTTCACTAATGTGGCTTTATATAGATATAATAGCCGACTTTATGACTCATAGAAACCCTAACCGACCTAGTCGATGCAAAGAAAAATCGATTTACGTGTCCCACAAGGCTCTCTGTTTACTGGACTAGCCCTCGGTAAACCGGGCCAACTTTTCTTCTTTTTCTTCAGCAGACCTCTTCTTGGACTTTATTTACTCGGCCCAACATGATCCTTTTGATCCAGATCCTATCTCCAATGCTCTAGATTTGGTACATAAATAACCACACAAAACAAGGGAAAGCAGTATCAAACCTTCAGGAAAATAACACAGATAAAGAATTATGAACCTAGAAACATGTATATAGCACATATTCCATATAATAACGAGCCTATCTATCCTCTCTTGAGCAGAATTCGGGGTGAATAAAGGTATAATTATTGATACTATTTACAGCGTTGTCACTGCAATGGCATCCCTTTTACCGGATAAAGGAGTCCACAATCCTTGTTGTTTTAAGAAGGCCTGCATATTGATTTGCCATAGATTGAAACTGTTCCTCCCAGTAAATTTATCAATCTTTTCATTAATTGCTGACATCTTTCTTGCTAAAGAACAGACCTTTGATCACAAAATCCTAGCACCGGTCACCGGTCTTGGTGAAGATCAACTCCGTTCAACTTTGCAAATCTCTTTGAATCTTGAACCTGACGCCTCGATACCGCTTTGTTGTAACCTGCACGAGAAAACTTGCACTTGAAGAAAAATAATGGATGCAATCTAACGAAAAATAAGGCGGAAATTGATAAAAATGCAGAAACAAAGAGAACACGGTAATTTAACGTGGTATCCGGTGTTGTGCCGACTAATCCACAGGCGAAGCGAGATATTTTATTATGCAAAGAAGTTACAAGAATTTTCACACTCTTGAAAAACACACTTGAAAGACACATTTTGCATTCATTGGTATTTATAGGCACAAATCCCTAACCCTACCCGCCATAAGATCTTTGTCGGAATTGTCATAAATACCCCAGATGTGGACCCCACTCCAGCTGTTATCCACCAGATGAGACTCAGCTTCAAACAGACTTTCGGACTTGTAATCAATCGCTAGATATAAACTCAATTTATACTCATCAAAACTCAAAGAAACAAAATCGATCACGACTTGAAGAAACTCAGTTGCACTTCATCAAACTGACTTTCACAGAACTGAATATACTTTACTGAACTGACCATCATTCTCAGCCTTAGTTTCACAGATTATTTCCACCAGTTTTAGAGATCAAGTCACAAAACTAACACACATCCAGTAAGCAAAGTGAGTTTTCATCTGTGTTAAGGGTGAAATTTATGATTTATATGACGTTATTCCCGTAACAATATCCTTGGTATTTTAGTACTTTTTATAGAAAAGTGTTGGTTTAATCGAATTATTGAGTAAACGAGTTTTAAATGTGTTTAAATGCAAAATCGAGATATTTACGTGATTTTATCGGTGTTTTATGTTTATTCGTATGATGTTACATTTTGCATGTTTCTATCATGTTGTTAGATACGTTTTCATGATGAGTAAGGAGCTTAAACGATGATCACATGAAGATGGAAGAGTTGAAAGATGTTTAAGTGAAGAATCATTGAAGAAACCGGAACCAGGCACTTCATGGGGATTTTTTTCACACTTGTAGGCACTTTCAGGGAAAGTTGTCTTGATGAAAGTTGTAGAGGATTGAAATAGCTTTCCAACGCATGTTGAATCACCTCATTCGGAGCCCTAGAAGTGAAGTTATGAGCAAAATACTGGAGCTGAATAGTGGACGGGCGTCTGTAAAAGTGAATCGGCGTCCGTAATCGTATTTTACATTCGAGAGAGTTCAAACGCGTTACGACGAGCGTTCACCTAGCGTCCAAGAAATCTGGACGAAGTCCCATTGATGCAGACGGGCGTCCGTTTTGCCGACTTAGCCAAACCGCCTCAAAACTCTATATAAGCGCGTTTTCTCAAACCCTAAATAATAATTTGAACCCTAAACCCTGTGGGGAGCTTGGCTGCGTTTTCCTTGATTTTCTCTAGTTTTATGCACTTAACTCTAGATTAGATTAGATAATTTCATGTACTTTTATTCATCAATTCGAGTTGCCAAGAAGATGCTAAGAGGCTAAACCTCTTTGAACAAGCGTTGTGAAGCCTTCCTTCAACCATTCGGTTTTGATCCGTGATTAACTGTGAGTATCTATTTCAAGTTCGTTTCTTTTATCATGTTTTGTATGTTTTATTGCATGTTTAATCGAAAGATGCTTGCTTTGATGATTGGTTATGTGATGAGAGTCATGTCAACCCTAGATCACCATGATAAAAGAATAGATCTTTGATCTAACTAAAGCGAGTTGTTGTTAGATTGATTTTCTAGATTAGAAATTGAAAGATTTCACGCCTAGGTTAGAAAGACGTAATCTTTAACATCGAAAGATAAAAGATTAGGAAACGAACTCGTCTACTTAGAGTAGGAGTTTATGCCTTCGATTAGGTGAATCACGACTTGAGTAGAGATCACGAAATAATCCGAATTGGAGTTGAATGTTGATAGGATAGGTGGATCAATTGCTTGTTCGTTCGTTATACCTGATTTAAATCCTTAAAACTTGAATTGCTAGATTAGTTTACTTTTCCTGCACTTTACTTTAGTTTAGTTTTTATCGCTTTCAATCTTGCCTAGCATTGGAGCAATCCTCTGTCTAGTTACTTTTTTTGCATATTTGTTTAGGTTAGTTCTTCGTTTAGTTTAGCTTCGTGACATAGGTTAGTTTAAACAAAAACTAGGAGTCACAACAGTCTAGTTCCCCGTAAGATCGACCCGGCATAGCCTCTATACTACGATCCTTGCACTTGAGGTTAACCGGTTTATTACTTGTTGTTTTGTATTGATAAAATCCGGGACAATCTGTCTCTGCACCTCTTGGAGAATCAGTTTAGGTTGACAAGGGTATCAAGGGTTGCACCCTCTATTTGAGGAGGAATACTCCAACACAATCTCCATTATTCCGGACTTTTTTGGCCGTGTATTATTTGGAGCATCGATCGGCTATGCATTCAATTCATTCATCCCATCTTCTATCTAAATATGAATCTCATTTTAGACCGCCCGAGGAAGATCATATGTTCTTTGAGAGGATTCCACCTTAGTAGACATATTTTTATCTTTTCCATCCTTATCGTTTTTTATTTCTCCATTTTAAGGCTCTCTACAGTGGATGTCAGGGATTTCTAGTTTTTCTCGTTGATGCTAAGAAGCTTATATCTTTGTTGGGGGATATCTCTATGGTTAATGAGTTTGTTCCCTGAAAAGCCACAAAGGTTTACTCTCGATAATGATCTTTGAGTTCAAAGTCCCTCTAGTTCTAGCGGCCCGGACATTCACCATAGCATAATGGCTTCAAGTGAACTCTAGAATGATGGGTGCAGTCGAGTTGAAATGAATGAGATTTTAGGTAGAAGGAAATTAGGAATACATCTCGCCTTCCGCCTTCTGAAAGCATTTAGAAGTTTCCCAAACTAGATAGGTTTAACCTTCCTGAGATAGATCCCAACGATAGGACCAAAGATCCAAAAGATCATTTACGCCAATATATTCAGCATATGTTATTAAGGTGCACCCGGCGAGATGAGGTGCATGGCTTTCTCAAGGATACTGATAGGAAAGGCCATGAAGTGGTTGAAGAGACTCTCACCACGCTCCATCAGCAATTTTTCTGAGCTAGAGAGACATTTGGCCACATCATTCATCTCAGCTCAGCCATTCCAAAGAAATTTCACTCATACTCTTGCCATAACGCGAATAGAGAAAAAGTCGGCATTGGAATACATGAGAAGGTTTTTTGACGAATCCAGGCAAGTTTTGAATGCAGAGGAACATGTTCGGGTGACATCATTTGTGGGAGGCCTATGGAAATGAAGGATTCATGCCAAACTCAACTAGTAAACTTCCCCGCTCCAAGTAAGAACATGTGCAAGTCGTCTATAAACACTTCAGGAGAAGCTAATTAGCTCATGAGAGAAGCTGGCCGAGGTGAGAAGAAAGATCAGAATGAAGATTGATCTGGGTAGAAAACGAAAGTTGTGTGGGACAGGCTCAAAACCCATGCTACTGACAGTCTTGGAAAGAAGGGAGCCTTGTATGACAAAGACTTCATTTCCTCTATCAATCTAGAACTCATCCTAGTTGTTCATGGATAAGAATGGCTTGTCGAGGTCTCTACCATAATGGCGTTAATTGAGCCATAACGGGTCTAAGTATTTACCGGATCCATTATGGCTCAATTAACAATGCTGCACTCCAGATTTTAGAGGTGTTACAACAACTATATAGCAAAGCTAGCCGGGGACCAACGAGATGGGCGATTGCCTGGGGACACGATGGGCCCAAAATTATATAGTTTAGAATAGTGTGAAGTTTATATAAAATGGCTCAAATTTTTACATCTTAACAACAATGTATGTTAGTTTAGTGGAAAATCGGTTGTATTTTGTTCCTACTGGCAAGACTTTGAGTCTTATCCATGACAATTTATCATTTTTTAACTATACTATTGTAATATGTATGAATTTACCATTAAACTATTTGTAAAATAAATGTTCCAAATGCAAGAAAAAACCCTATCAGGGACATCCTCTTCCCGCCTTTTTTCCCCAACTTATGTGACGTGCTAAAATCGACTTCACAAGGTCGATTCTATGAAAACGGTGTAGTGCACCGGTAGGAGGGGTGCAACATGTAGAACGGTTGTGGCAATTGACGGAACCAAGAATTGATGTTTGAGTGAGCTAATTGACTATATTTGTACAGTTAATGGACTAGATTCAAAAAACTAATTGTTGGAGAGATTTTGCATCATTAAAACAAAAGAAAATTTATAAAACCTATACTACCATGCAAAACTACCTCCTAACCGGCCGAATACCGGGTAGTTGCTAGTAAAGTTGGATAAGTACGGGTATCGATCCTCAGGGAAAAGGGATATTGAATCTAATCTAATTAATCCTTCTTTATTAACCTAAACCTAAACTAAAACGGAAAATAAAGCCGACAGAGAGATTGTTAATCCAAAGCCGGAAGGATAAAAGCGATAAAAACATAAATAAAACTACATCTACGAAAGCGGTAAATCTATCTACTGAACAACCATGAACAAACCATGATCAACCTCTTCCCAACAACCATCATCTCACCGAAAGAAATAAGATCAACACATATTATCTTATCTAAAGAAGCGTTTCCTCTTCCGATTTATCACGCCATTCATTAGTTTACCTTCCGGTCTTAACTAACATGTATACGAAGCAAAGATACGGATTAAATCCTAATCTAACAACCTTATCCCTCAACTTCCGTTTGTTGGAATAATAATTGTTAATCTCTATCATGGCAATCTAACGAATTTATTAACTTCCGTTATCTAAATTCGATTAACATATAGCATCTCGAAACATGAAAGAGAACAAGAATAACGTAATGAAACAAATACATGAAAAAATCTCATCTTTCCGGTAGCGGTGATATCCTCAATTCAAATCTAGAAAAATCTTGCAACGAATTAATCAAATTGTGGTTCTCTCGTAAACCTAGAAATTTAACCTACGAACTTCCGTTATGTATAGATTAAAGATCCAATCTTTCCTACGGTGATCTAAACTACACCGACTTCCGTCATACGGTAGCATCAACAAGCAATAATCTTCCGATATAAATTGCACGATACAAATAATCATAGGAAAAGAAACAATTGAACTAAAACTTACAAAATCATCCATGAAAAGAAATAAAAGTGCTGCTGAAAAGAAGCTTCACAAAGCTGTCCATGGCTGCCTTTCATCATGCTCGAACAAGAAAAGAAAAGCGAACGAAATAAAACCTAATCTAACTTGCCACCCCAGCCTCCCAAAAGGGGCTGGGGCGACCTAGGGTTGCTCTCTTATGATTGGGGATCAATAGGAGTCGAAAATATATGTTTTAGGGTTGAAAACGCGCTGTATTTATAGGGAAAAGTAAGGCGGTTTCGGCTCAGTCGGTGGCGGACGCCCGTCCGGTATTATGGACGCTCGTCTAGCGCCTGAACAGCTTCTGAACTTGTAACGCTCATATCTCGGGCCTCGTAAGTCGTAATCGAGTGATTCAAAATCCTGTAGAATCCTCTCTTCAAGCCCTACAACTCTTCTCTTTAGGTCCAGAGTCAAATCGGTTGTTATCATATCAAGAACTGCGTTGGAAGTTCAGCACTACCCGGAATCTGATTTTCTTCCTCACGGGCGCCGTCCAGATATCTCGACGTTCGTTCCTTCCGCCTTGAACTTGTTCTAGACGCGTTCGTTCATTCAGCGTCCAAACTCTCTCGATCTAAATTCTTCACTCTGGGCCTTGGTTGCCCTTCGAGGCGCCCGTCTGTCTTGGGCGCTCGTCCACTTGATCTTGGACGCCACCGATGACGATCAACTTGATAATTCCATCTTTATCTTGATTTATTCTTTCCTTATCTCTTCCTATCTTCCATAAACTTGATTGATCCTCTATTATCTCTCAAATTAGCTCTTTAGGATCACCTTTTCCACCATCCATTAGTATCTACAAGCATCGAAAACATACCAAAACGTAACAATTTCCAAAACAACATAAAATCATCAAATAAACACATAAATCGATACGTTTTCATATTCAACCATTAAAAACCTCACTTACTCAATATTTCCATATAAACACTTGATTCTTATGCAAATTATATAAATACGGGGGAAATCATTATAAAATATATCAATATAAAACGTGTAAAAACACCCTTAACACTAATTGTGTTGAACCGAATTATATTAATATTTTGATGTACCGAAAATAAAAATCGGATAGACTACATCCATCCTAGCCGTCCTCTAGTTCCGTTTATGGGCTGTGGTCCAAATACTAGCAAAATGTATAAATTAATTAATTAAAATGGGACACTTTCAGTCACAGCAAAGATTTTTTTTTCTTTTTTCCCCTTTGAGGCAACACAATAGAGTACTGTAAAGAAAAGAAAATAGGCCGGTTAGGTGAGCTAGATTTGCATATGTAATGTAACCGACGGCAAGAGTCGGTGACACGTTCCTTTGTTATATAATAAGGTCAGTTAGAGTTGTCATACGGAACCACCATCACAATCTTCTGTAGCGGTGGATCTGGTGGTCAGTCACCGTCAACCACAAAACTCAACCACAACGTTAAAGTATGATGTGCAAAGAAAAAACAAACCGAGTGATTCTATTTCTCTTTGCGTTACGTATTCTTTAAACTCATGTTACGTAACTACCCGCTCCGAAAACCCGAATAATATTTTAGATACGGACCGTTCGGCCATAACCTACTGAATGATGTACCGTTTTTCTCAAGTTACTCGATTTGTGCGTGTCATCCTTGCGCAAGGTCACGCTAATCTAATCTGTATCGTTCCAATTTTATCGGATATCTTCGAAGAGACCGTTTTTCTCAAGTTACGATGTCTCGTAAGGTGTACTACAAATTACATAAATGCATAAACTAAAATATTAAAAGACTGGGCTGTTACAGATCACAATCAGATGAAAATGCGTTAATAAAGCATCCAGTGTCCTACCACACTACAATTCATTACTGCTATATAAACTTTCATACTCCAACATAAATATTAACATAATGTCTTGTACTACCTTCGTCCCAAAATGTAAATCCTTTTAGGTTTTTCACACATATTAAGAAAGTTAGTTAGATTTGTTATTTATCATTAATTTTGATTAAAAAGACTAAACTGACCTTTCATTGGTATTAATACAAAGTAGTAAAAAGTGGTTGAGTATATAATAAATGAGGGATAGAAGGAGAAATATGTAATAAATACTTTATTGGTTTTGTAAATGGAATTACATTTTGGGACAAAACTAAAAAGCTAAAAGGACTTACATTTTGAGACAGAGGTTGTACATAATAACTTCAACATACATCAAATTACTAATATATGTGTATATCTATAACCTTGTCATTACGGTTGATGAATGCCACATTCAACTCATGAAAAAGAAAACACTCATTGAAAATCACTTCTAATTAATATAGGAACAGAGGGAGCAAAAATCACTTATATCATTGATTTCTTGTTGCTACTAAAGCTAATCATTTGAGGGATATTAAAGTATGTACTGAGCTATGAACATGACCGGCCCTGTTACATCGGGGCTCTAGACCGATATGTCCGAACCCACATATTGGAAAACTAATATGACGATACCGAATCTCGCACCTCCACGTGGCGTCACGAGATGGTACTCCTGAACAAGAATAAGTGATAGCCCAAGGGTCGAATTACGGGTTGAGACATCGACAACCGACATGATCAGAGAACCGAGACGATGGGCCCATCTCGATACCGCAAGTCGGAAAGCTCGGGGTGCGGACAAAGTCCACTCTAAACACGCAGGCCCATTATCCCGGTGGTTACTTGCATAAGTGGGTAAAACCCATATAAAGCGGTAAAAGCCCAAAGGGCTAACATCAGATTTTACCCCAAACCGACATGGTTTAGGGTTAGGGTGATGAACTCCCTATAATATACACTTCCGGAACTACGTGTGACTTGATTCTGGACAATTACACGATATCGTAGGAAACCCGAGAGAGACTCTCAGCTCGAGTCTAAAATCACCCCCAAAATCATCCTTGATTCGATCATCCCTAGATTAAATTGACCCGAAATTATACATGACAAAATCCAGCATCGTCATTGGCGCTAGAAGGAGGGTCTTCTATCGGTGATGGATCAAGGAGTGATGGTGATCATGTTAATGGAAAAATAAGGCCAAAAACGCAGCGAGATTGGCGGCAAATTTATGGAGTTTGAACCGTTGGAATGAAAATTCCTCCGGTCAAATTGAAGAAGAAGGGGGAAAAACAAGCCCTCCAAATTTCAGACCGATCGGAGTGCGTCTTGATGCCCGATCGTCACCAAGAAGTTGCTGCTGTATCAAAAACGCAGCAGAACCTAATTGGGAGCAGAGCAGGCCGCAAATTATTGCATAAATTGAACCGTTGGAAAAATGATTCCACCGGTCATAATCAAGGATTATCAGGAACGAACAAGACCTAAAAGTTTCAGGCCAATCAGAGTTCATTTAATTGCCTGATCGTCGCAAAGAAGTTTCTGCTGTATTATAGAAACGCATCAGAACCCTAATCAGTAGTTTCAGGTCGGCGGCCTGTTACCAGCAATTCAACCGTTGGAATGAAAATTCCTCCGGTCATATTAAATAATACAGAGAGAAGAACAATCTCTAAAAATTTCATCCCGATCGGTGTCCGTCTTGATGCCCGATCGTTGCCAAGGAGCTGCTACTGTATCAAAAGACGCAGCAGAACCCTAATTGGGAGTAGACAGGTCGGCAGTCTTTTTCCGCCGATTTAACCGTTGGAACAACAATCCCACCGGTCAGAATAAATTATTAGGAGTTACGAACAATCTCTCAAAACTACAGGTCAATCAGAGTTCGTTTAATTGCCCAATTGTCGCCAAGAAAGTGACTGCCAGCCCCGAAAACGCAGCAGGATTCTGGACAGCAGCTGCCAGATCGGCGGCTTATTCCCGGAGATTGAACCATCGAAGAACGATCCCTCCAAATTTTGTGCCGATCGGAGTCCGTTTCGAGGTCTGATTGCCACCGGAAAGACACTGTTGTGGCGCCCAAGAAAGCTACGAATTATCTACCGTATCTAGCTATCCACGAAGCAAGTTCTCGAGCTCCAAGGATCGAGCCGAGCTCTTCAGCACTCCAGGTTCTTACAATCTTTATTTGAAATTCTTATACACTTTTTAGGCCCTTATTATATATGCAGTGTTTTTTTATCACAATCACATTGCACCACAAAGACTCGAGATATCGAGCACCGGCATTCGAGCTTTATGGACTCCTCTTGCCCGAAGGCTAAGCTCGGCTCGGCATCATATTTGGAGCTCTCTCGAGCAAATATTTTATAAGACCGAGCTCGGCCAGGCATCATATTTGGAGCTCACCGATGAGCGAATCTTTAATAAGTCCGAGTTCGACTCGGCATTTTATCTTGGAACTATTTTACTTTGGAACTCTCCTAGCCGAGCGTGACGGGACGAGCCTTCTTATTTTGAAAACTCTCCCCACGTCGGGATTGAGCTATCTTATTTTGGAACTCTCCTAGCCGAGCGTGGCGGGACAAGCCTTCTTATTTTAGGAACTCTCCCCATGGAGGGTTGAGCTATCTTATTTTGGAACTCTCCTAGCCGAGCGTGGCGGGACGATCCTTCTTATTTCGGGAACTATCCCCATGGTTATTGCGACTTTTTGACTAGTGTTTTGCGTATCTCGAGGATCCACTCTATAAAGGATCTACTCAACGGTCTACGAGGATCCGCAAGTCGGATGCCTTCAGTGTCGACAGCCAACGTTTATAAATCCTAATGGGATGAAAACGCAATGGCATCGAAGTCCGAGTCGACAGCGACGTAATCTGACTCCTAAGGGAGAGGATTTACTAGGGCATCGAGGTCGGGCAACATGATCATTTCGATTGACAGCCAGTGAAGCTAAAAGTTCCATAGAACCAAAAAGCTAAGGCACAAGGAGAGTTTGCATAGTCGGACCAAACGCCTAAAAAATCGACCAGCCAAAAAGCAAAACGATCCTAATTGGCAAAAAATGCTAAGGCGAAAGCACGGTTCGCAAGGTCGGACCAAACGTCCCAGCAAGGATCCAAACGAGCCCAAGAGGCAAAAAAGGCCAAGGCAAAGGGACAGTTCGCACAGTCGGATAAACGCCCAGCCAAAGGCCAAACGAGCCTAAGAGGCGAAAAAGACAAAGGCAAAGGCACGGTTCGCAAGTTCGGATCAAACGTCCCAGCCAGGAGCCAAACGAGCCCAAGAGGCAAAAAAGGCCGAGGCAAAGGGACAGTTCGCACAGTCGGACTAAACGCCCAGCCAAATGCCAAACGAGCCTAAGAAGCGAAAAAGGCCAAGGCAAAGGCATGGTTCGCAAAGTCGGGCCAAACACCCAGAGTGTCGACCCGCCCGTAGCAAAACTAGTCCAAAGGACAAAAAGTGCCGAGGCAAACGGATCGATCTCAGCTAAACGCACAAGTGCAATAGGAACCAAGGGTTCATAATACACTTGGGGGGCAACACGACATCGATAAAGCAAAAAACAAACAGAGCCAAAGGCTCGACAAGTGAAAAGCTAAAAGGCATCGAGACGTGAAAGATAGGCAATACTCATGAAAAAGCGAGCAAATAAAAGAGCGAGCAAAGAAATGAGAATCGACATGCAAGAAAGTGTTTGACATCAAATACTTGTAAAAATTTCAGCAAAAATAACAAAAAAAACCTAGTCACGAAGACTGGCCAAATAGTTATAGCATTGCAAAGATGCGAATTTAGAAGTTTCAAAATCAGAACAAATTTAAGTTCAAATTACATAATATCATTGGATCGTCAGTTTGTCGAATTCTCGATCGGTGGCGGCAGATCGCCAGATTCAAAGAAATGACATCGGTTGCGGCAGGATCGCCAGATGCACATCAGACAGGGACAGTCCGCATGTCGGACAAAGTGCACAGACAATCGACATCGTCAAGGCAAAACAAGTCTAAGGGACAAGTGTTGCTAAAGTAAAAAGGTCTGCACTGCAGACAGGGAGAGTCCGCAGGTCGGACAACGTGCCCAATAAAATACAAATATGATCCAAACCTAAGGTTCTCATGATACTTGGGGAGCAGATATCGACATATATGCATCGACATGAGAGAAGATGATGTGCAAATAAGGCCAAAGGCCGCAATAAAGAAAGATAATCTATATCAGAAGGAAAAATATAACATTTTTTCAAGGGAAAAATAAGCCAAGTCCAAATGACCGGCTAAATGTTTATACAGATGGAAGCCAACGACAATGTTCGGTTAAAAAGGGCAAAGCCTAAGAAGAAGCATCATCTTTGGCGCTAAGGCAAATTCTCAAGACTGTTAGACTGACATTCGAGATCCGCATGCCGTACTCCAAAATCAGGGCAAATCAGATTCTTCAGAGAAGTCAATTTCAACCGAGACAGTCCCAAGTTGGAAATCTCATCATTCCTTCGACATATACGGCATCGAAGTTGATGTCAACTTAGCCACACATTATAAGTCCAAGGGACAAATAATGCTAAGGCAAAAAAGTCTGCAAAGCAGACATGGAAAGTCCGTATGTCGGACTCCACGGGAAGTAACTAGTAAGTCCGCAGGGCAGATTTAAGTTCAGAGCATTGGATGACAGTGGCCGAGATACACCTTTGACAGATCAGACCTGACCTCAAGAGCTCAGATAGATCTGGGGGGCTTATGCCGATACCGTATCTCGCACCTCCACGTGGCGTCACGAGATGGTCCTCCTGAACAGGAATAAGTGATAGCCCAAGGGTCGAATTACGGGTTGAGACATCGACAACCGACATGATCAAAGAACCGAGACGATGGGCCCATCTCGATACCGTAAGTCGGAAAGCTAGGGTGCGGACAAAGTCCACTCTAAACACGCAGGCCCATTATCCCGGTGGTTACTTGCATAAGTGGGTAAAGCCCATATAAGCTGGTAAAAGCCCAAAGGGCTAACACTGTATTTTACCCCAAACCGACATGGTTTAGGATTAGGGTGATGAACTCCCTATAAATATACACTTTCAGGAACTACGTGTGACTTGATTCCTGGACAATTACATGATACGTAGGCAACCTGAGAGAGACTCTCAGGCTCAGTCTAAAATCACCCTCAAAATCATCTTTGATTCGATCATCCCTAGATTAAATTGACCCGAAATTATACATGACAAAATCCAGTATCGTCATAATCATCTATTGAGTAAAACTTAAAAAGGAAATTTCCGTATGAATGTGAACTATTTTTCATAAAAGTTGCACATTATAATAAGTTAAAAGAAAGTAGTAAAATAAAATGACATTATTCTAAATTCATGAGTATATCATATGGGGGAATTGAAAATATATACCTTTGGGTAAAAATAATTTTTTTTGTATACCTCTATTTTTAAGTCTTACAAGCATAACCCTCATTAGGACGGGTAATTTGGCATTCAGGACGTGTAATAATGTCATGAGGACGGGTTATTTTTCATTGAAGTCGGACTAAAATAACACGTCCTCATTAAAATTTCTCATCCGAAACGTGCTAAAAAAAAAACCCATCCTGGATTTTTTATCTTTTTTTTTTTTTTTTTGAGCAATTGCCACCATACTTTGCTTCACAACTCTGTTCCTCCTCTTTTCTCTTTGTCCCTCCACCGACCGTGCAAAATCATTAGCTCTACGTTCCGCCAAGGTGGCGTTCTATGCAATGGAACTCTTACTGATATCAACAAGCCTTGTTCTTGGCCCGGCGTAATTTGCTCCACAAATAATTCCTTTGTTGTAGAACTTCATCTTCCTGGAATGGGTCTTTCCGGAGTTATTCCGCCGGACACTATATCTAATCTCACCGGACTTCAAACGCTTAGTCTTCGTTACAATTCTCTTTCTGGGCCTTTCCCGAATGATATTTCGAGTTTAGTTAATCTTCGGAATCTTTACCTTCAGAACAACCAATTTTCTGGGGCTATTCTGGAATTTGTCTTCTCGTTGACTAATCTTGTTCGGTTAAATCTTGCCGAGAATCGCCTTCTCTGAAATATTTCACTTCTTTTGATAATATGACTCGATTAGGGACTTTGTATTTGGAGAACAACAATTTTTCTGGGTCGATTCTTGAGTTGAATGTACCTGGTTTGCTTCAGTTTAATGTTTCAAATAATCAGTTAAGTGGCCCAATTCCAAAAGGGATTGCAATCAAACATCCAAAAGTGCTTTTTAGGGAATCCTCTTTGTCGGCAACTAACGGCGGAACGTAGAGCTAACAGAGCCGCACGGTCGAAGCTATGTCCGAGAAAACGGTGGAGGGATAAAGAGAAAAGAGGAGGAACAGAGTTGTGAAGCAAAGTATGGTGGCAATTGCTCAAAAAAAAAAAGATAAAAAATCCAGGATGAGTTTTTAAGCACGACGGATGAGAAATTTTATTGAGGACGTGTTATTTTACTCCGACCTCAATGAAAAATAACTCGCCCTCTCCCTCATGACATTACACCACGTCCCGAATGTCAAATCGCTCCGGCCCCATCGGGTTTATTCTTGTAACACTTAAAAATAGGGGTATATAAAAAACTATTTTTAGCCAAAGGTATATATTTCGAAATTTCGTCTATATCATAACATGTTTATTTACCAAACAAATATTTTCCTAGCCTTTTTTTCGGAGAATGAACACAAAAACTGCTCAAGAATGTGTAATACGAATTCTCACTTTATAGGTTGAAGATAAATTTGTCTAATACAAAATGGAATTTTACTCCACCTATAAGTTTCTTTTTTGACGGAAAATTATTTCATATTTTTGCAGCAACTAGGGATGTCAATAGATGATCAGATGTAGTGCGGGTTTCATACTATTCATACCCTATCCATCATAAATTTTTCGTACCCATACCTTATCTACTACCCGTGCGGGTAGATATTTTTAAATTTATACCCTACCCATGTGAATATCCATGGGTTTATGGATATCCATGGATATTTGATTTCATTCACAAAATGAAATAGACTCTATTGAGTATTGACGCCATAAAAATACTTCTTACACTACTTTTTAATTAATATTTTATATTACTTGCACTACTGAAATTACTTTCAAAGACACTTATACTTTGGAGTTTTTCATTCAATCTATTTTTATTATTAAAGTTGATTCGTGCTATAGTAGTCACGGGCATAAGAAATATAAATGTAACAATTGCTTGTAATAACGAGTAGTTGATCTCGCTTTATTTTCTATAATTCAAGAAAACGGAAGTTAAGGGATTTCAAAAAAAAAAACATCACCATTTAATTTGTGGTTTAACTCGGGCTAAAATAACGTTCACTTCATCTTTTGTCAACTAACAAAAGTGGTGAACTTCTCAACCATCAACATCATTATCTTTATGTGTCGTTGAACTTTTAAAGTGTATATTCACCTTCGCTTGATTTTTTCATTGATGAGTTCAATCATCATCTGATGATAAAAAGAGAATTGTTTGCTTCTCTCTATGATTTTGAGATTGAACGTGAATTTCTATTTATTTTATGCATATAAAAATAAATATATATAAAATTTAAGATAATATATCATATGGTGGGTCGGTGGGTAATATGTCGGGTAGAAAATAGATATTCATAACTTACTCTACCCACGGCGGGTTTTGAAAAATAAAATTCATACCCTACTCTACCGGGTAAGATAGGGCGTATATCCACCGGGTTGGATCAAAATTGACATCCCTAGCAGCAACAAGAAAATAAAATACGTACAAGCCTTGTCCTTACGCCTTTTATACAATATGTCATGGAGGCATAGTCATTCTTCCTTAAATTCTATATTTGGCAAACCCGGTATGAAAAAATCTAAATATATAAGTGAGAGTGCAGCATCACATGACCATGTCTTCAAATCTCAGAAAGTATGAAAGACAGAACAATCAAATGCAAAATAAATCAGCTAAATATCAAAAGCTCTAAGAATGCATCGGGTCTCGACTTGAGTGGTGAGTGTAGGTTGCACGGACACGGACACATGGACACGGATACGTGGATACGGACACCGGGATACGGAAGTTTTAAAAAAATATAAGATACGGTGTGCGCGTCAAAATGTAAATATTAAAAGTATAAGGACTAAAATGTAATTAATAAAAGTATAAGGACTGGTATGCAATTATTAAAAATATAAGGACTAAAAGGTAATTATCAAATACTATAAGCACTAGAATGATAAATTTAACCCAAGCATAATAACCAAAAATATAATCATGGGCTCCATGGTAGTACGCTTTCATCCCACAACTTCAAATACAAAACATCATAGTTAGAATTTTCAAAACCAAAGCGCTTTCATGAGTTAGATCTCACCCAAAATACACAAAATACATGAAATACTACTACAATAGATGAATAGTTCAACATCATCTCCAACATCCTGACAAAAGACGGATTCCAACTCCGGTTCATCTAATGTGACATTAGCTAACTCAAGAAATGAAATACTTAGCTTTCTTGAGTTAGATGTCATGTCACCCCAAAATACACAAAATACTCCTACAATGTGACATTAGCTAACTCAAGAAATGAAATTGTACTTCGTTCGTCCCAAATTACGGCTATATATTATACGGGCTTAAAAAAAGGAAGATGATCAATGTTTTCACTTTCCACAAATAATAACACATTTCAATGAATTTCATAAAGTGAATGATGTAGAAATATTACGTTACATTTAGTGTAACATATTAATTGTGAGACATATTAATTGTAAGACATATTAATTGTATAGTATAAACAATTAATATGTCATAAAGTCATAAAGTCACTCTATTTTGTCTTATTAGGTAATAGACAACTCTAGCAATTAATACTAGCCGACTCTAATAATTAATTGCTCTCTCCTAGCTTATACTCTACTAGGACCTTTCTCACTTACTTGTACCTATTTATACTCACTCTTTTATGATGAATAAACTAAGTTGAAGTTTACTCAAGTATTATTACTTTCTCAAACTCTCTTCATGGTATCGGAGACTTAAACTCCTAATCTATTGCAAATCCTCAAGACCCATTGAATCAAGAATGTCTTCATTATCTGAAGCTTCTCACCCTCGCTTGAGCCCAGCTACCTCAAAGCAGATGGGGTCACTCAAACCATTCTTTACAAATCACGACTTGATGGCAACAACTACTGCTGTGGTCAAGATTTATGAAAATGTATATCTCGTGCCGAGCAAGATGGGATACTTATCGGCTCCAAACTCCGCCCTCTTTGGCCCGACCCCAAGTTTGAAGCATGGGATACAGAAAATAACCAAGTCATGACCATCCTCACGAGGTCAATGACAAAAGAGATCATGAGAACTTCATGATGTATGATACTTGCAAAGGAAATCTGGGACGAAGCAAGGGATCTGCTCAGAACTCAATACTTCAACCAACTATCTAAGGCATGGCAACACCTAGATATGTTGGAAATTCACCCATGGAAGGATGTAGAGGATGCTGCCTTATACAAGAATATCATTGAGAAGAAGAGGGTATTCAAGTTCCTCACAGGGCTGAACTCATCCTCTTGATGTTGTTAGGCGAGTTCTTGCTACTAAACCTCTCCCAAGCCTCAAATCTGTGTTTGTTTGAAGTCAAACATGAGGAAAGCAGGAGGAAAGTAATGTTTGCAAAGCAACCTGCTGATCACCATACCGATAGCTCAAAGAATGTTGGTGATCGTGAAGCTCTTGAGGTCACTGATACTTACAGGAACCCTACTGAGAAGACAGGAAAGTTGTTCTGTGACCACTGCAAACGCACAAATCACACCAAGGACAATTGCTGGAAACTACATGGTAAGCCTAATTCCTTTAAACCCTCCAAACCAACCAGGGAGAGTCGAGGCAGCTTTTCAAAGTGAAGAAGAGAACATAGATACCATGTTGAATGCCCAGTTTGCTTCTTTCAAAGCCTTCATTGCTCAACAAAAGGAAGGTAGTTCTATCACTGACATAGCTACTCATGCTAAAATAGGTATATTCCACTCACCTCTCAGTAATGATACTTGGATTGTTGATTCTGGGGCTTCATCCCATATGACTGGTAACAAGAGTCTCATATCTCAGTTTAGGCCCTGTCATCAAACCCACAATATTAAGATTGCTGATGGATCTATCTCATGTGCACAGGGGTTTGGAAATGTTAAACTTACTGATAAGATATACCTTCAGGATGTCCTATTTGTTCCTAAATTAGACTGTAACCTGATATCTGTCAGTAGACTCACTAAAGACCTAAATTGGACAGTCTTGTTTAATGACAATCAATGTATTTTCCAGGATCTTTCTTCACAGGAAGTGATTGGGAGAGCTAAAGCCTGCTCAGGACTGTTTATGGTCAACCCTGCTGAAGACAGAAGATTGAAGACTGAAACTGCCTCAGCAGCCTGCAGCCAAACCTTAGACAATATCATGTTATGGCATTATAGGCTAGGTCATCCAAGTTTTGGTTATTTAAAGTCTTTAATTCCTGAATTGTTTAAAGGATGTAACCTCAGTGACCTTCAATGTGATATTTGTCGGGCTTGCTAAACTTACTAAATGCATGTATACTAAAATACCTTATTTACCTTCCACACCTTTCACTGATTCATAGTGATGTATGGGGACCCTCAAGAGTTAAAAGTATAACAGAAAGAGGTGGTTTGTCACTTTCATAGATGACCACACCAGATCACATGGCTATTCCCGATGAAAGATAAATCAAGTTGGAACCATCTTCCAAGAGTTCTATAACATGGTATCCACTCAATTTGACACTAAAATTAAAATCTTAAAAACAGATAATGCCTTGGAATACTATGAGTCCAATCTCAAAGACCTTCCCGAATGATAAGGGATTATTCACACCAAGAGTCGTAGTAGAGACACCTCAAAAAATGGGGTTGCCGAGAGGAAGAACAGAGCACTTACCGGAAATGGCCAGATCACCATGTTCACCACACATGTGCCTAAATATATGTGGGGTGAAGCTATATTAATCGCCACATACCGATCAACAAAGCTACCAAACAGAGTGTTAGGATTCAAGACTCCCATTCAAACCCCTCAACATGACAACTCATCCTTGCCTCATCTCTTTGTTGACTTGCCTCCAAAGATCTTTGGATGTACTGTGTTTGTCTATATTCACGCCCAACATAGAAGCAAACTTGATCCCAAAGCTCATAAGTGCATCTTCCTTGGCTATGCCAAAGACAGGAAAGGTTACAAGTGTTATTCTCCCACTGACAAAAGATTTTACAATTCTATGGATGTAAAATTCTTTGAAAAAACCCCTTACTACAGCAAACCTACTGAGACAGTCCCAGATGGCAACCTTATTGAGATTGAGATCACTCCAATCCCTCAACCAACTCCTCAGCAGACACCTGATACTCATCACCCTCATCGAACCTCAAGAAGACTCATCGAGCCCCAAAGACCCTCATCAACCCCAAAGATCCCACCGAACCCCTCGAACCTCAGCAACTTCCTGAGCCTACAGACCCTGTTCATTCCACTGATATTGATGACAGGCCCATTGCTGTCCGGAAGGGAAAGAGATCATGCACTAATCACTCTATCCATACTTATGTGTCTTATGATCACTTGTCACCTTCTTTTGCTATGTTTACACAGGACTTGGACTCTCACTCTATTCCTAAGAATATACAGGAGGCTCTCCAACATGATAAGTGGAAGGCAAACCAAAAACTGAAATGACTGCTCTCCTTGACAACCATACGTGGGACCTCACCACTCTCCCAAATGGAAAGAAGACAACACCATTGTAAATGGTCGCTCACTATCAAGTACAATGCTGATGGTACTATTGACAAATACAAAGCTAGATCAAGTTGCAAGGGATTCACTCAAACATATGGACTTGACTACAAAGAGACCTTTGCACCTGTGGCAAAGCTAAACACCGCTGTCAGAGTCTTGATCTCACTTGTTTGTCCAACTTGACTGCCTCTCCACCAACTGGATATCAAGAATGCGTTCTAAATGGTGACCTTCATCGAGGAAGTCTATATGAATGTACCTCCCGGTTTTGCCAACACTCACACTCGAGGAAAGTTTGCAAGTTGAGAAAATCTATATATGGCCTAAAACAGCTCCAGAGCCTGGTTTGGCAAACTTACCACCGTGGTTAAAGCTCGCTGGATATCATCAATGCAACTCAGATCACACCATGTTTATCAAAAACCAAACAGAAAAGATTCATTCTTATTGTATATGTGGATGATATCATCCTTCTCGGTGATGACCATGCTCGGATCCAACAATTGAAGACCCTTCCGCAAAAGTGTTTCAAGTTAAAGATCCGGATATCTCAAGTACTTCCGTGGCATGGAAATAGCCGAAACAACCAGGGTATCTCTATCTCTCAAAGGAAATATGTCTTTGGACTCACTTTGAAGGAAATCGGTATCTTTGGGATGCAAACTGTTGTATCCCCAAGAGACCCAATAATACCTCTGCCGCATGGTGACATTGTTTGTCGAGAAGGATCAATATCAAAGACTTGTAGGAAACTCATTTATCTCGTCCCATACAAGACTTGATATTGCATATGGAGTCGCTTTAGTTAGCTGAGTTCATGCATTGCCCTACTTGAGCAACATTGGGATGCCGTGAAACAGTGATAATTGAGGTACCAAGTCCACTCGCCAAGGCTTACATTTCACCAAGTCTGCTGAGAAAAATCTATCAAGGTTTACACCGATGTCGATTGGATGGTGTCATCACACCGATGTAAGGTCTACTACAGCCATCGTTTCTTATGTATGGGAAATCTTGTCACCTGGAGGAGCAAGAAACAACCTATCATCTCTCTAGAAGCGATCTTGAAGTCGAACTTAGGGCACTTGTTTTGGGTATTTGTGAAGCTCTATGGATAAAAAGGATCCCATCGAACTTCAAAGAGACTATTCAACAACCTATCACACTCATTGTGACAATAATTCAAATTTATGCATGGCAGAGGATCCACCATCATGATAAAACCAAACATGTGGACATTGACAGACACTTCTGAAGGAGAAGATTGATGCCAAGATTATTCAACTCCAAAGATGTTCCTCTCGGCAGACTGCAATGCCGATATTCTCACCAAGGCCATTCCGCCACTTATGTTCAAAGAGATTGAGTAGCAAACTTGGTGTATAAACATATACAACCCAGGTTTGAGGGGGTGTAGAAATATTACGTTACATTTAGTGTAACATATTAATTGTGAGACATATTAATTGTAAGACATATTAATTGTATAGTATAAACAATTAATATGTCATAAAGTCATAAAGTCACTCTATTTTGTCTTATTAGGTAATAGACAACTCTAGCAATTAATACTAGCCGACTCTAGTAATTAATTGCTTCTCCTAGCTTATACTCTACTAGGACCTTTCTCACTTACTTGTACCTATTTATACTCACTCTTTTATGATGAATAAACTAAGTTGAAGTTTACTCAAGTATTATTACTTTCTCAAACTCTCTTCAAATGATAAAACCAAACAAGAGAAATATGTATGGTTTTGGTCATTATAAAACACATGGCATAGCACATGGGGATTAGAGCTTTTATTTTAAAAAATAAATAAGAGTTTTTACTCGAATAAATTATTGTATCTAGAGTCGTGGAAAAAAAAGAAATACCGTCCTCCAAAACTAAAATGCGTGTCTCAGTCGATTCAAGTGTCCGAGTTCCGACTCGCGTGTCCGAATTTTTTGAAAAATACAATTCGGTCCGAAACCGTGTCCAGTGGTGTGTCCGGCGTGTCCGTGTCCGGTGCGTGTCCGACACGGGACACGCGGCCTAAATGGAGTGTCCGTGCTACCTAGGACTGTAAACCACCAAAATGTTTTGATGCCCGAAATTCTTAGAATCCCAACTTGAATAAAAAATGAAAATCAATAAACTTTCTTAGTGCCCGAATTTCTTAGGATACCGACTTGAATAAAAAGTGAAAATCAACAAACTTTCTTAGTGTCCGAATTTCCTAGGATCCCGACATGAATGTAAAGTGAAAATCCACAAATTTTCTTTGAGCCCAAATTTCCTACAATCCCGACTTGCCCAGTTAGTGAATGTCAACATAATTTCCTCATCTTCCCTTAAAATATAGATCGGGAGGACCCTCCAATGCCCCCACAATGATGCACCGAATGACCGAAAATATCTTGAGCTCCTCCAACATCATTTGCATGATCATCCGTCCGAACCACTGAAACATCAAACACAAGACAGTGCACAGTTGCAGCAGAGTGAAAGGATAATGCAACACCCAATTAGCTGAGAAGGTACCACTTGATTTGCACTCTAACAAAAAGGGATAGGGTGCAACAACTTACGAATCACAACAAGACTAAGATGAAATAACGTAAATCGAGCAACAAGCGAGTTCTCAAAAGGTTTATAAAAGAAAGAGCAATTCTACCAAAAGTAAAATCAATGGCCGATCAATACAAAAAAACAGCAGTTTTGCGACGGAATTTTCGCGACGGACTTTATTTCCGTCGCAAATTTACGTTTGCGACGGATGTTTTATTGTTTGCGACGGGACATTTGGCGGGACAGTTTGGTACCAATTTTTCCACTTGGCGGGACATTTTGCGACGGAATTTTTATTATTTTGCGATGGAATATTTAATAAAATTTTATAAAATTATTTTATTATTCTGAATTTAGATTTTTATGACGGAATAGGGTTAGTTTATGACGGACATTAAATTCCGTCGCAAAACGGCGGATATCAGTCGACTAATCCCCTTTTCTTCCTCATTTCTCTTCTTCTCCCCTCTTCTCTCCCGCCCCCCCCCTGAAGTTTGTTCTTCCGCGCCACCTCCTTCCACCACCGCCGCACCACCCACAGTAACCTCTTCCTCCTCCCACCCCTCTCCCAGCACCCGATTCCCCCCCCTCCCCGCCTGGCGTATATATGTATGTATATTTTTTTTTCGTTTTATATATATATATATATATATATATATATATATATATATATATATATATATATATATATATATGTATGTATGTATATGTATATATATATTGTAGTATGTAATTTTTTTATTTTTTTTTCATTTATTTTTTCCTTTTTATTATATATATATATATATATATATATATATATATATATATATATATATATATATATATATATATATATATATATATATATATATATATATATATATATATATATATATATATATAGTGTATCATATGTAGTATATATTTATAGATATATATGTGTAGTAATTATAAGTTAGGAAAATGCTTACTTATGTGTATTAGTTAGATAAGTTAGGAAAATGCTTACATTATTGAAATGGTTGATATGGTTTGTTGAGATATTCTTGATATTTCCTGATATTGAAATTGGGATAGATATGTATATTAGTTTAGAAACCGGATGTTGGTTGAATTGGTTTGTTGAATTTGGATTGAAATGATGATAAGTATGTGCTTACATGATAAGCATAACATACATAAGGTCCTCAAAGGGTCTTGTTCCTACCCGCTTGGAAAATGGTACTGGGGTACTTTGTTATCCGGCAAAGCCTCCGAATTATTTTGACGTCGAACCTTTGACCATGAATTGAAAATTTAGGTTAAAGTGTTGTTAGTTTCATAGTAAGTTGAGTAAAACCTGAGTTTGCAAAAGTGTTGAGACAACCTTCAAAGACTATTGTTAGTCTCATATTTTGTATGATATGATGTGTGTGGATTGAAAATGAAGAGAATAGAACGTAGTTGGATGTACGAGAGGTTGGATGCTAACAAGAAATTTAACCCGGTATTTGTGAATGGTGTGGAGGAATTCATAAAACATGCAAAGCGATTAGATTCGCTTTCGGGCAAATAATGGAATGATGAAGTGTCCATGTAGTAAGTGTAAGAACACTAAATTTTCGATCGAACATGACGTGAGATTACATTTAACTAAATATGGGTTTTGCGCAAACTACTATGATTGGGTGTGTCATGGTGAAGAGTTTCCCATTCCGATCAACGTTCAAAGAAGAACGGAATGTGAACCCTTATCGTGACATGGTTAATGACGACACGTGATAGGATTGATCATGTAAGAGAAGAATTTCTTAACCAAGAGGAGAATTAACAATGAGACACCAAACCCTGGTTGCATCGCTTTTTGAAATGCTTTGAACGCAGAGGAACCTCAGATGTGATGGAAGTAGTGTCTCCGCATCGCAAGCGGCTTCAGGGTTGCTCACTTTGAAATGTGATCACAACCTCTCTCACAAATGCGTTGACGGGTTACCGGTTTGATAGAGATATTCTTCCGAAGAATAACTTAATGACCTCGAACTTCTATCAAACCAAAAAGTTGTTAAAGGCATTAGAGCTACCCCATGAGAAAATACACGTGTGTCCCGCGGGGTGTATGTTATTTTGGGAGGAGGACGCGAATCGACAAGTGTCGGAAGTGTGACCATGATCGATATAAACCGAAAACGAACGCAAGAGGGTCAACGTGTGCCTAACAAAGTGATGACTTATTTCCCGATTGGACCTAGACTCCAAAGGTTGTACGCCACGAAACATATAGGCAAGGAAATGAGGTGGCACGCGGAAAACCCCAGGACAAGCGGTATAATGGCCCACCCAAGTGACGCTGAAGGAATGTGCATAAAGATTATAAGATAGTTGAAGTTCATCGTGGTAGGAAATATGGCGCTTATGATCCATTTGTTCTGGCTTATCAAGTCGAGCAAGTCTACTATGCTCCATATCCAAGTTTGAAAAAGACAAAGATCAATGGTCGGTTGTTTTCAAAACAAAGGCAAGATCGACTATCGATGCTCCCGCCGAGAAACCGTTTTCCAAGAACAAGTGATCAATGATGTTTCCGATTATCTCGATCCTCTTAACATTGTCCACCAAGATCTTGATGTCGATGTTGACTCCGATGTTGGGGATAATGACTTGGATGATGATGAGATGGCGGATTTCATTCAACAAGAAGATGGAGAGGAAGAAGAATCGGTTGATGATCTAGATATCGATGAAGAGGAGGAAGAACTCCTCCATTCTAGTAGTGATAGTGAATAATAATGTATTAAATATTTTATTTTGTCATTATAGTGAATAATAATGTATTAAACATTGTAATTTATTATTAATTAGTATAAACGCCTTTTATTATAATTGCATTTAGATTAGTATAAACGTCATTTTCTCGTGTCAAATAGATGTCGTGAGGTAGAGGTAGAGGTAGAGGTAGACGCGGTAGGGGTTGTTCCCCCTCCCCCGGAGCGTCTTCCTCCACACAGACTCACGGTTTGGATGATGAGATACACTAGATGACCGAGGAGGATTTGGGTGTCATTGTCAATGGTGACCTTGGATTGCCGGTTTTGGATCCCGAGGGGAGATGGTAAGTTAATACATATCTTGCTTTAATTTGTTTGTATTTTTATTTATATTTTGATTAACCAAATATATTAACAACTTATTGTTTTCAATATGACAGTTTACCGACAACTATGTCAAGAAATGGCCAAGACCGCCATAATCGGCTTTAACACTTTTGCCACCACGTGGCATAATGCCACCGGGAGCAAAGCAGGATAGGTGGTGGCACGATTTAGAGTACGCTGTTCATATAAATATAACTATATATAAATATAACTATAATTATAACTATACATATAACATATATATAACTATGTTGCAGAGTCATTTCAGCTTCGAGTTATGCCACGAGCGCCTGGTTAGGGAAGCTTTTGAGCGGTATGCTATCAATGTGGTCCGTGATTATATGTATCGGGCTCAAACAAACCCCCGTGCTCGGTTTTGGATGACCCCGGATATTCTCCGTCAGTTCGAGGAGTGGATTGGGAGTCCCGTAAGCAATTATTCAATATTTAATTAATAATACTTGTGTTTTATATATATATGTATGTACTAACTTGTTTATCTTATGTCGGAATAGGCATTCAAGGAAACATCTGCGAAAAAGAAGATAAACCGAGCTTCTGGATCCGGTGAGGAAGGGAAGATCCCCGACACATGCTATGGGCGACGCGGCGCGTATCGATTTCGCCGGGCCATGGAGGACAATAGAGAAGTGCCCATCGGTCGGAGATCCGTGACTAGTTCGAAGAAGAAGAGGTCGGGCAACTTCGTCTCGAGGAAGTTTGAGAAAATCTTGGTACGTTATGTATTCTAAATATTATATATACATTATATATATATCATGTAATTATTGTTACTAACAAATTTATATCATACTTTGCAGACGTCTTCACCTCAAGAAGGCGAAAGCCCAGAGACGCAAATGACACCCCTCGCGACGGCAGTCGCGTCTTTATTACGGCGTGGTTACGACAAGAAGGGAGAGTTTTTGGCATGGGGTCACCGCCTCCATGTACTACGACAGCCTCACATCGCTCGACACTCATCCACCGAGACATACTCTCGGGCATACTCACCCGCCTCACCCAGAGAGATGGCGAGAGAAAGACAGATTAATGCGTAAACACAAAGCGAGGTTGGAGGAGCTAGAGAGAGACAGAAAGCGCGAGAAGACAGACTAGTGCGAGATGGAGGAGTAGATTACCAGGTGGTTAGGCAAAGATCCTCCGAGGATGCAACCCGGCACGAGGCAAAGACAGAGATGACCGATCCGATCACGGACTTGGAGGAGGTGACATGGGTTTAGGTAGTACACGGTCCGACTGGGTGACATATTGCTTTATACATTTTTATTTATTTTGGCTTATCGTATCCCCTTTGACATATCGTTTTATCCCCTTTGACATATCCTCTTTGACATATCCCCTTTGACATATCCTCTTTGACATATCCCCTTTGACATATCGTTTTATTTATTTTGGTATCGTATCCCCTTTTATATTGTTGTTGTTGATAGCCGGTAGCAATTGTAATGCTACCGGGGAAAATTATGGCTGTTTTGCGGCGGTGGTTTGGCCGGATGCTGCAAAACAGCCATAATTTTCTGATTAATTTTAATTTTTGCGACGGAATATTTCCGTCGCAAAGTTGTATTTGCGACGGAAAAGTGTATTTGCGACGGATATGTAAGGATCTAAAAATAAATAAATTATTTAATAAAAAATATTTGCGACGGATTATACAATTTTTGCGACGGGTTATACAATTTGTGCGACGGATTATAAAATTTGTGCGACGGATTATATATTTTTGCGACGGATTATACAATTGTTTGCGACGGATTATATATTTTGTTGCGACGGAAACTATATTTTAAAAAAAAAAATAAAATACGTTATTATCCGTCGCAACATTCGTCGCAAATCATTTGCGACGGATAAACCGTCGCAAAAACTCAGTTTTGCGACTAAAAAATGCGACAAATAAAAACCGTCGCAAATCTGTCGCAAATTAGGGTTTGCGACGGAATAAGCCTAGTTTGCGACGGTAACCTTCCGTCGCAAAAAGTCCAGTTTTTTGTAGTGGATTACCTTTAGACGATGATGAAGTATCAAAGTTAGGGAGAGATGATGATGTAGAATAATGCATAGGGACCCAATGCAAACCACAGCCTTACCTAGCAGCTGGCGCCCGGCAGGAAGCAAATGAAGATGCTGGTAAATCCACGATTGGTGGTCGAAACCATTTCTAAAGTGGTCAAGTTGATGATCGCACCATTCAATTGCACGCCTTGTTTTTTTCCCGGTAAAAATAACATGGGTATAAAGGCACGTACATTTTATGAATTGTTTATCATACTGATATAATGCCATCTTGGGGTTTTTCTCACTTGTTTGAATTAAGATCTTCGTTCTAAAAAAGAAATAAAATAAAAGCGAACACACACAAAAACCTACGTTAAAGGTCTATCAACAACAACTATCAATTTGTTATGAATCATGTCACGCGTTTTCCATATCGGTGTAAATGAAGGTATGGATTCATAATTTAATTCAACTTTAAAAGCCTACTGATTTACACTGTGTCATAACCCGGCAATAATCAGGAATCAAGTCTCCTTTGAGACGAAAACAGATACGTGTTTGAATCTTTCGCTTTTCCAAACTAAACTATAAAAGGCCTTATGCACTTCATCTCCGTAGCTCAATTGTCATAATGATAAAATTTGAAGGATTGAAACAAAAATGGGCCTGTAGTATCCATATGGCCTTTCAAAAAGTTTATTAAACGAAGGGCAATTCTAAAGGCATCACGTAATTACTTTGACACCAATCTGATTACCTTCACCTTTGGGGGGGCTTTAACCACCACAATTTTGGGGCTTGTGCCTGTCTTACCTCGGCCCTGGGCTAGGAACAAATGTGTAAATGAGTCGAGTCGAATAGAGTATTGTTCTAAACAAGTCGAGCGATTTAGAATATTCTTGCTCGAGTTTGAACACGAACATTTCGAACTCGAGCTGAGATTCAAATAACATTTAAGAACTCGAGGCGAGTGTCACGGATTTTATGCAATGAAAAATAAACATGTAATAAATTTATAAATCCGGTATTCCCCAAGTGTAGGGATCGTAGTATAGCGATTAATACCGGAGTCGATCTCAGGGAATCGAGATTGTCTAGTTTGATTAATTTTCCGTAAGTTGTCACAAAAATAAAACTAACCTACACTTAACAATTAAAGACTACAACTAGAATAACAAAACCAAAACGAGCTAGTAGTGAAAACAATAACGATGAACCGGACGTAAGATCAAAAATCTAAAGCCGCAAAGGATAGTTGCGGACCGAACTAACTAAGATAACTCTATTTTATAAACTAAAAAGACAATAAAATTTTAAGATTGCTACGAAGAATAAGCAACAATGATTTTTTCTCAATTGATTTAACAACGAACAAGCAATGATCCACCTATCTCGCAACGTTCAATTTCTTCTCTAGATTGTGTAGTGATTATTTAATAAAAATTGTGATTCACCTATCATAAGTATGAATTTCTAATCTCTTAGAAAAATTCACCTATCAATCTTTTTTCGCTCTATCGATACAAAAAGATTAACGCTTTAATTACCAAGGTGTGAAATTTATTCAATCTCATAATCTAGATTTTTAACCTAACAACTCTCGTTATCTATAGGTTAAAAAAATCCAATCTTTACTATGGGGACCTAAATTTAACAAATGATTCTCATCACATATCAAACATCACACAAAGCAATACATTCATCAATGAAATTGCATAACATCAATAAAAACATAATAAAGATACAACTTTAATTAAACTCACAGACAATCCAAAGTTGAGATCAAAACGCGTTCTTTGAGATGGTTTCACAAAGGTTGTTCAATTCGGACTCAGCCTCTACTCATCCTCGAATCGAATCGAAAAAAAAAAATATATATATATATATTTTTTTTTTTTTTTGGCTCGGCCGATGATGGTGTTCACTCGCCTAACCGAGTGAAGCTTTTTTTTTTTTTTTGAGTTACGCCTCCGTTCTGTGATGAAATTTAGTGTTCTGGTCTTCTTCTTTGAATCCGTCCTTTATAACCTTTTAGCCGACTTAGGTAATTATTACCTTTTTTTTTTTTCTTTTAAATAAGAGAAAACCTAAACCCTAAAAATAATAATAATCCCTAATTTGCCCTTCTCTTCAATCTTTAAAGAAATTGTCGCTTTAAACTCCTCCACTTCGCTCTTACTCGACCCATGATATATTTGTGTACCTTCAACCATAAAAACGTGCAAAGTGTAACATCACATATATAAATAGATAATTGCTAATAAAATCACATAATTAACCCGAATTTGCACTTAAATACTTTTAAAACTCATTTGCTCAATAAATCAATTAAACGCTTAATTTCTATGCGAATTATACGAATATGGAGAGAATTGCTACAAAATATAACGATATAAAACGTATAAAATCACCCTTAACAGCGAGCTCGAGTATTTCATCGAGTTTATCGAGTCTAATACGTTTCGAAACTTAACTAAAAAAAATAATTCAATAATCACTTGATATTAACAAATGATATAAAATCAAGGGAAACTTGAAAAAAATATGCTATAAGAGAATGCATCCCTGAAAATATGCTCCAAAAGTTAACATTGGAAACTATACTCCATTCGGTTATGCGTCGCTCGTGCGTCGCTACGTGGCTCGTGTGTGGCTCATGCGCCGCTCAGGCATAGTTTTCAATGTTAATTTTTGGAGTATATTTTCAGGAATGTTATTCTTTTGGAACATATTTTTCCAAGTTCCCTAAAATCAATGTAAAATTTAACATTTTACACATTGACTACAAATATAAAGATACACATACATATCTAATAATAAGATATATGTATGTATACATGTATGGATATACATATATGCTTTTTAGTGTATATAAATATATATTCGAGCTTGATCGCGAGTAGTCGAGTCGAGTATTGCATTATTCGAGTATCGTTAGTTTAATCTTCGAGTTGAGTTGATTTAAGCTGAGTCGGGTTTTGGATCGAGTCGATCTCGAGCTACTCACGAGTGGTTTGTTTGCTTACAGTCCTAGCTAGGATACGGTAAGGATAAAAAGTAATACATTTTACTGGGATCTCAGTAAGGAAACCTCATATCAAAAATAACTAGTGCCTCTTATACTAGGACCCTACTAAGGTCAATAAGAAAATCTCGCATAAAAAATAACTAATACCACATCTTATTGGGACCCTAAAAAGCTCAGTAAGGAAACATCACATAAACAAGAACTAATACCCTCTTACTGAGACCTTAGTAAGGAAACCTTGCATCAATTAAAAACTAATACCTCTTACTGGGACCGTATGAAACACCGTAAGGGACCCTCGCATAAAAAAAACTAATTTCTCTTACTGTAACCGGGACAGTGTTTCAAGTTTCTCTTTCGCAAAATGTATACGGTTGGATAAATAACAGGAAACTATTCTAACCACATAAATATCCAATTAATAACATGAATAACAGTTTATCGTCACATTGACATATCGAGTAAAGTAATGACACATAGTCAAATTCAACTTTTCTTTTCCATTATCAGTATGTTGTGTTCATGCTTGTTATTAAGTTTCATTCTTTTATGTAAACTATCTACAAGCTGTCCATGCTCTTGCTTTCAGGTTTATGAATACCACGCCATAATTAGTACAGTCTAACATGGAAAGCCTGCTCATTAACTTTGACAAACTGGAATTGTCCATTATTATAACTCAAGGATAGTGATTGTTGACCGGCCCAACATAATGTTTACAATTCTTGCCTATGAGTGGGTACTGTCGATACCGAGGACCCTCGATGATTCATTGTCTTTTTATATCAAAGTATTTAACCACGAATCATAGTACTGCTCATTTGTTTTAATTTCATGCTTATGATCATCTTCTTTTCATACTGTAATTATCATTCTCACTCTAAAATTTCATAAAACGACATATTGCATGCTTTTATACATAAACAAGTTCTTGCTTCTCTTGTACATGATCATTCAGTTTTAGTCCGGAAACATTTCTAACTCATCTAATAACATGATAATAGCATACCAATCCGTTAACAATTAGAAGATGGCCATGTTATATGTATACCCTCATCTATAGGGATGACATACTCACAAGCAGCTCCCCTCATATCATTTAGAATTTTATTCAACTGCTAAATTCTAAGTTTTCCCTCAATGATCTTGGCCAAGTTTCTCACTTCCTTGGACTGCTAGCTCACAGGAATACAACATGTATTTACTTGAATCAGACACACAGTGCATCTTAATTGTTGAAAAAGTTTTGCTTATAACATTGAAAATCCTGTCTTACTCATATGGTACCTAGAAAGCACTATGTTCTTAAGCAAGGAATTCCTATGATCAATCCTAGCCTCTATAGAAGTGACATTGGAGGTCCGCAATTTCTTATTTTCACAAGCCTTGATTTGGCTTTTGTTGTCAACACTTTGAGTCAAATTATACATGATCCACATTCTGATCACTTGCAGGCTTAAAAGAGACTCTTGCATCCACACAACTCATTAGTTTCTCATATGCTAACTGGGTTGTATGATCTTTTGACGGAAGATCTACTAGAGGATATTGTATGTATTCAGGAGTCTTTTGTCTCATGGAGTTCCAAGAAACGGGCAATTATGGCCTTGTCCAGTACCGGATCAAAGTTGGCTCATTTACCATTTGAGATGCAATGGAACCAACACTTGCTTTCTGAATAGGGAATTAAATTGCAATGTGTACCTACCTACTGTCTGGTGTGACAATATCATACAAAAACTAATGATATTGAAATGGATGTCCATTACATTAGAAATCAAGTCTTAGCCAAGAAGTTGAATGTATGCTAGATACCTTCATCTAGCCAAGTTGCACACTGCCCCACTAAGGCAATGCATGTCTTATAACATTCTCATACTTTTTTTATCCAAACTCAATGCGATGACTACACCTTTTCGTTTGAGGGGGTCCGAAAAGAATGCTCCAATCATAGACTTACGAGTGGTTGAGTGTAGTGTGTTATATCAATAGCCATATGGAATTTATATGTGATAGGATTAATACTTTTATGTTAAGTAATATATCTAACAGAATCCTTCACTAGATTTGTTAGTCTGGTCCTTTAAATGTATTTGAGATGCTTTACCAATCATTATGAAAAGACGATACCTTTCATCTACTTTTTGAATTTCTTAACCATAATGTTTGCTACTATAGTTGTCAGTAAGGTGACTTAAACTCTGCATCTGGGTGGAACCAATCTGAAGACTCAGCTGTGTGATGGACAAATGAGAAGTGTATTCAATTCGCGTGCATCAAGAGGTGGAGTCATCGAGGCTTCAGCAGGTGACTATCGCCAGGTGACAATCACGAGTACCGAATACAATACGTGGGTCCCACATCTCATTGCACTTCATATGTGACGCCTATACAAAGGTCATTAAAAGGAGGACACGTGTAAGGGGTATTTATGGCGATCGACAAAGATTCCCCGCGGCTAGGGTTTAGGGATTTGTGCCTATAAATACAGCTTGTTGTCTCATTATCTCGTGTGTGTTGAAATCAGAAATTCAAAGGCATAATAAAATATCTCTTTCTCGCCCGTGGTTTTTTTACCTCTCCCACTGAGGGGTTTTCCACGTTAAAATCTGTGTTCTTCTTGTTTCTGTTTTCTCCTTTGATTGTTTATGTTTGATTGCTTCTGTTTCTATTTCTTGCATCTGAAGTTATCTCCATCCGTTTTATAACAAGTGGTATCAGAGACAGGTTCTGGGGAAAACAATCTGTACTATCAACTTCGTCTTCACCAAGGCCTTCAGCAAGGTGCTAGGATCTGTGACAAAGTTGTGATCTTTAGCAAGGAAAGATGTCGCCAGATGAAACGTAAAAATCGATAAATTTACTGAGGAAGGAACAGTTTTGGTCCAGTGGCAAATCAAGATGCGCGGCAATCGTTGAAACAAAGAGGGTTTGTGGAATCCTTTATCCGACAAACCAAATACAGTGCAAGGCAGATTATGCCACCTCACGGAGAAAGCACATTCAACCATCATGTTGTGCTTATCTCGATGATGTTATCACCGAGGTTCTTTGAGGAAGACACCGCAGCTAAGTTGTGGAAAAAGCTTGAAAGCCTCAGATATGACCAAGTCACCGACCAACAAGTTGTTGTTGAAACAGAGGTTGTTCAATTTGAAGATGCATGAAGGGAGTCCACTGAGGAACATCTTGACCACCAACACAATATTGCTTGATTTAAGGAATATTGATGTTAAAATTGAAGATGAAGATGCAGCCCTAATCCCGTTGGTGTCATTACCGCATCATATGAAAACTTTGTGCAATGCTCATAGTTGGGAAGGATACAAAGAGCTTTGGAGGATGTGAGGTCCGCCTTACATGCCGTGGAGCTTAGACACAAGGTCGCTGAAGCAGACAACAATTTCTTTGGGCTAGTAGCTAGCGACAATAGTGGAAAAGGATATGGACGAGAAGAAGAAAAAGAGTCGTGGTCCAAAGGTCCTAAGTCTACTCGATGTCTCAGAATTCATCAGAAGGAGCAGGACATTGGAAGTCCAATTGTCCAAGGAAGAAGAAACAAAGAGGAAGGTACTTACGCACAAGAGCTTTGGCTACCGAGCAATCTGATGAGGATCCGGTTCTAGTTGCGTAGGGATTCTACACATCACAATGATGTGTGGATACTTGATTCTCGAGCATCCTACCATATTTGTCCAAACAGAGAGTGGTTTTCTACTTATGAGCAGATAGATGGTGGTCAAATCTATATGGCCAACAAAGAAGGTCTCAGAAGTTGTGGGAATTGGCTCAAGAAAGTTAAGGACAGAGGATGGTAAATTTTGTACAATCAAGGATGTAAGACATGTTCCACGATGACCAAGAATTTGGTATCTCTCGATCACTCTTGATGCAAGGGGGTTCAATTTCAAGGGTGAAGGTGGACAAATGAATGTCTTTAAAGATTCAAATTGTAGTCCTCAAAGGCATCAAGAGGGAACCTTGTATATATTACAAGGATCTATCAGATATCCTGCACCGCCTTCTTTGTTGCATCCTCAAGAGCTTCACCGGGCCTCAAGCAGACTCACCAGTATGGCACATGAGACTTGGTCACACGGGTGAAAGGGTATGCGTGTTCTCTCTTCAAAGAGTTTTCTTGGGGATATAAGGTCAAGAATCTGGACTTTTGTGAACATTGTGTGTTTGGGAAATTGCATGTAAGTTCTCAAAGCAGGGTTGCACAATACAAAGGCAACACTTGATTATATCCATTCGATCGCTGGGTCCATCAAAAGTTGAGTCATTGGGTGGTCACAGATATTTTGTGTCATTCATAGATGACTATTCAAGGATGACTTGGGTGGTGATGATGAAGAACAAAAGTGATGCATTCAATAACTTCAAGCAATGGAAGGCCCTAGTGGAGAATCAGGTTAGGCAAGAAAATCAAGAAGCTTCAATGCATGATAATGGTCTGAATTACTGCTGACGGATTTTGATTCATTTTGTGCAAATGAGGGTATTGCCGACATCATACCAGTAAGGAATACACCTCAAACAGAATGGTGTAGCCGAAAGGATGAATCAAACTCTTCCGGAGAGGCAAGGTGTATGCTTTCTCAAGTCGGGTTTATCAAGGAGATTTTGGGCGTAAGTCGCAAGACAAATTTGCTACTTAATCAACAGAGTCCTCACACGAGAATCAATCTCAAGACACCATTTGAGATGTGGTCGCAAGCCCTGTGACTACTCGATTCTAAGGGTTTTTGGAAGTACAAATTTACTATCATGTTAGTGAAGGGAAGTTGGAGCCAAGAGCCAAGAAGGGGAGTGTTTGTGGGGTATGGTGATGGAGTGAAAGGATATAGGATTTGGTCATCGGCAGAGTCCAGAGTAATCCTCAGCAGGACGTTGTGTTTGATGAAAATTCTATGTTAAACTCATCGCGGGAGAGGTCTCACCGAGTCAAACCATCTTGAATCTGATGGTGTTGAGAAACAGGTGGAGCTTCAGTGGAGTCTCTTGATATGCAACAATCGGTGATCCAAATCAACACTATAATGATCCGATAATGAACCGTAATCCGATCCAAGCTGATCTCTTGAGACCTCAGCAGTAGGCGCCATACAAACATTGATCAAGAGAGTCTACTGCCAAGTGAAGCCTAGAAGATCTAATGTTGGGATACCTCCAAGGAGATATGGATATGATGATTTGGTTTGGATATGCACTCAAGTTGTTTGAAGAAGTAGAGGTTCTTGAACCTACTACTTACAGTGAAAGCAAAGACATGTGCATGTAGCATCTCGGTGGCATGCAACCATGGGAGATGAAATGGAGTCATTATTGAAGAATCGGACTTGGGAATTGGTCAAACAAACCTTCGATGGCAAGGGGTTGTGACTTGTAAATGGATCTTCAAGAAAAGGAAGGAATAACAAAGGCGTAAGGGTCGGGTATAAGGCACGCTTTGGTTGCAAAGAGGATTCAATCAAAAGGAAGGGTTGACTTTGATGAAATATTTTCACCAAAGGGTCGACACACTTCAATCGTGGTGTTACTAGCAATGGTGGCACAAAGCAGATCTGGAACTTGAGCAATTAGATGTGAAAACCTTTTCACATGGTGAGGTGGATAAGAGATATACATGACACAAACTCGAGGGGTTTCAAGTTCCCCGCAAAGAAAACTATGTTTGCAAGTTGAAGAAATCATTGTATGGTTTGAAGCAAGCTCCAAGGCGTTGGTATAAAAGGTTTGATAGCTTCATGCTTCAAAGGTTATAATGTAGAGTCCATATGATCATTGTGTTTACTACAAATCCTTTGAAAGATGGATCATATATCTATCTTGTCCTCAGATGTGGATGACATGTCGATAGTCAAAGAAGGAAGTCCGATGTTCAAAATCAAGAACCTTCTCAATCTTTGAATTTGAAATGAAGGATTTGGGTGCCGCCAAGAAAATCTTGGGGATGGAGATCCTGAGAGATGTAAGTCGAAGAAGTTGTTCTTGTCTCAAAGAGGTTATGTCTGAGAAGATATTGGCCAAGTTTGGGATGTCTCATCAAGAAACCAATAGATACTCCTATGGCATCAAATGTTCATTTGTCTGCTTATGCTTCACAATCACCAAGAGAAAGGAGTATATGACAAAGTTCCCTATGCTAGTGCAGTTAAGCGATCGATGTATGCCATGGTATGCACTAGGCCTCGATCTCGCTCAGCGGTCGGTGTTGTCGCAGGTTTATGGCTCAACCTCGGAAAGGAACACCTGAAAGTCATTTGTAAAGGATATTCAGTGCACCGAGAGGTACAAATTGATGTTGGTCTCATTTATGGTGGTGATATCGGTTTGGTCACGAGTTACCGTGTGATCGCTGATTATCGCAGTGATGTTGACAAAGAGAAATCAATGACCGTTATGTGTTTACATTGGGAAATGCAAAGTGGTCACCGAAAGCTACTCTTCAGCTACAGAGAGCCTTATCAACTATCAAGCAGAATATATGGCTCTTACTTAGGCAAATCAAGAGGGTGTCCGTTGAAGGGCTAGTCAATGATTTGGGGTTGCATCGAGGATCAGTGATATATATTGTGATGATCTAAGTGCAATATGTTTAGCCAAGGATCGGAGTTCATCATGAGAGAACCAAGCATATTGATGTCGTATCATTTTCGAGAAATGAGAAGAGGGTTGTGGTGAAGAAAATTGGCACAAAGGAGAATCCTGGCCGATATGTTCACTAAACCAGCCAAAGAGAGTAAGTTCCAAATTTGCTGGACTTCTTCGAATATTCAAAGCTTGTAATCTTTTCCTCGAAACTCTACCGAGGCGCGATCAGTGGGGTGGATGTTTGTGGAGATAGTCCGGTACAAGTACATCCGCATTGATTTAATGCATCCGGTACAAGTACATCCGGTTATGCAATCTGCTTGACTCTGCGTGAGTTGAAGTCAAGGTGGAGATTTGTCGATAAGGTGACTTAAACTCTGATCTGGGTGGAACCAATCAAGACTCACCGTGTGTGATGGGACAATTGAGAAGTGTATTCAATGCTGCGGCATCGAGAGGGTGGAGTCATCGAGGCTTCAAAGGTGGTGACTATCGGCGGGGTGACAATCTGAGTACTGAATCTGACGGTCCCACATCTCACTGAATTTCGCGATATGTGACGGCTATACACGGTGTCATTAAAAGGAGAGACACGTGTAAGGCATATTTATGGCGAATCGACAAAGATTCCCATGGCTGTGGTTTGTGGATTTGTGCCTATAAATACAGCTTGTTGTCTCATTATCTGTAAGTGTTGAAATCAGAAAAATTCAGTGCATAATAAAATATCTCTTTCTCGCCTGTGGTTTTTTACCTCTCCCATCGGGGTTTTCCACGTTAAAATCTGTGTTCTTCTTGTTTCGCTTTCCCTTTGATTGTTTATGTTTGATTGCTTCGCTTTATTTCTCAGATCTCAAGTTATCTCCATCCGCTTTATAACAATAGTGGCTATGCAAATTACACATGATGTCAATGTCTTGTTTATTCATTTTTCTAGGTAAATGTAGACAACTTTTTAAGATTCGAACAAGTTAGATACTCGCTTCGCTAAGTATTTGACATCATTATCGTGCAAGCAGTGCACTTGCTCAGCTATCAATAATGTGACGATATACATATTGTGTCATTCATTTTTTTTTTTTTTTTTTTTTATTTTTCTGATACGAAAGGAGGGGAGGGATTCAACCCCTGGCCTCCAACCGGCGCTGTAGTAGAAGTAAGGCTCGAGGCTAACTAGCTGGGATGACAGTATGCTTCATATTGTGTCATTCATTACATTTAGTTATCTGTGGCGGTAGTATTACCCATATAATCCCCTCGTTTTAGGTCTCACCTCGATGTACATATTTCTTTATTAATTCGATCTGCTATTTAATGAATCTTGATGGTCCTTCTAGTGAATTCATGACACTTGACTTTTACCTTGCCGGCCACTAGCTAACAAAGAAGATCAACCATAGAAAAGGAAGAGGACATCCTCAGCCACTCATTCACTTATATCCAGTAGGTAGCATAACACTGTAAGACTTACTTATCAATCAATTTCTTTTATCAAAATCAATCGATATATCCATCTTCTATCTATATCCCTCTACTATTAATAAGAAGAGGTTTTGTGTGAATTAGTGACATTTGTTTTTTTTCATTGGTAATTTTTTTTTTATATTACTTTTCATGGCCCGGTCCAAATTATTTTTTTATTTTTTACTGTTCATGGCCCAGTCTAGAATTTTTTTTTTTTTTTTTTAGAAGAAGAGTTTGAATTAAATTGTTCCATTTTTGAGGACTCATTTGTAGATCGCATTTTAATGTGCGAATATATTTAGGAAATGTATGACTATTTTCAAAATATAAGCGCCACGACTTTTCTTGAATACCGATCTTCAGATCATACCAAAAAATTGTGTTGTCGCTTATACTGAAATCTTATAAATTTCTTAAAATAAATTCATTTCATAAAAAACATATCGCTTTTACAAATGATATATACTATTTTCAAGATATAAAGCGCCACGTATTACGTCATTTGCACGATCTTTATATCACGCTTAAAAATGTTTGGTTTGTGATTATATGAAATATTTAAATTCTTGAAATGAATTTTTTTGTAAAAAACATATCGTTTATATAAAATATTAAATATCCTCGAAAAAAATTTTTACCACAAATATTGTTAAACCTGGCTTATAACAGTATTGTTGATTTAATTTCTATGGAAATTAATTATGTAATTTACCATGGCCGTTAAAATTAGCTTTAGATCCGAGAATACAAAAAAGGTTCGGTAGTGTCGAAAGGTGTAGATTTTGTGTCGTGGAGTATTGATGATAATGTTAGATTTTAATTAATTTTTAATTAATATTCATTTCATCAACCGACACTTGTTGGATATGGCGTTGGGGGTGTATCGGAGCGTGTCGTGTCGTGTTTTTGGTAGAACACGCGTTGTTGCGAGATAATGTCGAAGATAGCTTCATTTTTTCTCTGTTAAAATAGATTTAAGTAGAAATTGAAAAAAAAAAATTCATGAGTGTCGAAAAGATCCATACGACGTCGCGAGTGTCGAAGATGATCGGATATTCATTTCATCAACCGAATTTGAATTATTACTTCTAGGTATGTTTGAGGCTATTAATGAACTCGAATTTTGTATTTACGGATGTTATAAATACAATGTTGATATATTTTGTAAGTATGTGTTCAAGAAAAAATTTAATCTGCAGCGCCAATTGCATCGATTCGCCTTAAGCCTCGGGTTTGGTTGGGCGGCGCCTGTCGAAGATAAAACCTTCATGCTTTCGGTTAAAATAGATTTAAGTAGAAATTGAAAAAAAAAAAAAATCAAGAGTGTCGAAAAGATCCATAATACGATGTCGGAGACGTCGAAATGTGTCGATATTCATTTCATCACCGACACGCGTCGGACATACCATTGTAATGTATCATAGTTAATTAAATACAAACCGAACAACGCTCGCTTCGAAAGACGATTGTTTATTTTCCTAAATATATACACACTTCATAACAAGGATCGATTAATACCCCAACACATCTTCAACCACGCATTTAATCATGTGCCTTTATTTGTATTGTGATGACGACAAATATGATAATGAAAACTTGACATTTTTTGCCTAAAAATAAACACTGTACTTAACATCATAACTGTATGAAACTCACTGATTAATCAATACTGTACATACCATATATCATGGATCACTCGATTTCATATATATCACATTATGATGGTCCAACCACTGCGACATGATGATCACAAATCAATCTATGTTAGTATTGTATTGATGGTTCTCTCTCCTTGTAGAATAAAACCAACATTTTAAAAATTACTAACAAAATGCTGCGTCGCGTTGCGTGTTGAGGCTTAATTAATTGATATGTTTATATGAAATTTGAAAGCATAATTTAATGTTATACATAGTTAAGTATGTGTTTAACTATAATGTATAAATAGAATCTCAGAGTATAAGTTGATTGTTTCAATTATAAATTCAATTGTGGAATAAACATCAATAAAAACATAATCTAAACAAATAGAACTTTTATGAACACGCCTATTATTACAACTAGACGTGGCGGTTCCGTGCGGTTT
>JAOBSW010001033.1:0-80479 GCA_026214975.1 Gentiana macrophylla | reverse complement strand
ATTGTGGAGCAATATTGATTGTGTGGATTTTGTTGTCACAGTTAGGTAATGTCAGAGGTTTCTCCCCTTGAATTTTCAAGAATGACCTTAATCCATATGAGTTCACAAATACCCACCGCCATAGCTCTAAATTCCGCCTCTACTAGTAACCACATTTGGCTTCTTACTTCCATAACCACCCGTAATGGCTCAATGGCATGCATGAGTAGCAGGATGTTGACTTTCATCGTCATCAATACACCAAGCATAATCAGATCAGTAAGGATCTCTGTGAGTCACCTTTGTCATGTTTTGAAATAGAATTCCACTGGCTAGATTCCCTTTGGTACTTTAGGATCCTCTCAACAATCAACCAGTGTGGCATAGGACTCTGCATGTACATGCTAACAACATTCACAACATAGGCAATATCTAGTCTAGTGTGAGCCGTATAGATTAGTTTAGCAACAATCCTTTCATATAGCATGGTTAACATAAACATGTTCTATGATTAGAGTTCAATAGAGTACCAACAAGTGTGCAGCGAATTCCTGTTCATTTAAAAGATCAAGAATGTATTTTTGTGGTGAGATAAAAATCTCTTTTCTTAGAGTGAGTCCATAATTCATGGGTCATTAAGCGGAGTCATAGCAAGGGCATCGAGATTTCCTGTACATTAAGGAGGGACCGTTGACAAATGGCTGAAAGAAATCCATTCTCATAATTCCATGGTTTATGTGATTTAGCAGCAAAGAAAGGCGTAGCTTTCAACAGCGAGTATCAAGCATTACTCCTCTTCTTCTTTCTTCTGACCTAATGATGGAGATAGACTCATTCAGGAAAGGTAATCCTCCTTTCCCAGAATTTGAACTCTCACAGCATCATACTCCGGATTTAGGCCAGTGAGGAACGCATAAATCTTGTCCTTCACAAATACCCTCTTCAGAATTGATGCATCTTCAGCATCTTTCATCTTGATGCACTGCACTGCACTGATAGTGGTCTAACTCTTGCCACAAACCTTGGAGATAACTTGTATACTCAATGATGTTCTTGTTTCCTTGCTTGGCAGATCCAATCTTGGCCTTTAATCCAATCTTGAAGGATTAATGTTTTAGCATTTATTTTGATGAACTGGGGATTAATTTTTGTATTTAAATTATTATTACAGATAATGGAGGAGTTGAAAACAAGAACATGTCACATAATAGGTGTCTTCATTGAGTTCCACAACCATGACATCACCATTGAGTCTCTTAGTTTCCTGCATCCGTCACTGTCGGTATTTTCCAAAAAATAAAAATATAACACATTAGCTTTCTACCACAATATACAATCAAAGTAACAAATTTTCAATAAAAATAACAGTTTATATCCAAAACTTTCCCACAAAATCATATACACGTCAATAAATAAGTAATATGGGCTGCTGAATGTCTAAGTGCTAATTCATAAAAGTTTGCTGCAAAATGGCTATGTTACAGGACCTTAATCCTGGTTTAATAACCACCATTTAAGTGTATACACTGTAACCCTATAAATAAAAATAAAAAAAAGTGTATACACTGTACAAAAAGGCACAGCTTTTACTGCCTTTTTTTTTTCTAAAAAACTTGTAATTAACAATCAATTACGACAAATTAAATTTCAAGAATACTGATCTTTTCTTCAGTAAGATGGCGATATAAAAGTAAAAAAATATTCTGGGAAATTAGGCCAGAACAAGTTCCTCGTCCTCTTTGCGGTTGTTGTTGTTGTTGTTGTTCGAGCAAAAGTCCTTGGCTGTGGGGGAAGAAGAATACGTTTGATTTGTTCTGCTGTTAGTGTTTCATACTCCAACAGGGCGTTTGCTAATGCATGTAATGCCTTCTCATGCTGTTGTACAAAACAAAACAAAAACAAAACAAAATGTATATTTATATATATTATCCAACAATACCAAGATTGATCCATCCTATAGGATTCAGGATTTTCACACTTTTATATACTCAAAGTTTCATTTTTTGACACTTTTACCCATCATCTACGTATTTTTCACATTCTCGTGTCAAACCACTAGTATCGAATGTATGACAAGCTGTCGTGGTAAAAAATGGATGGAATAACTTATTAAAGAAAAAATATTATGTATAGAAAGGGACAAAGGGACCAAAAGTTGATTTATCCCTTCCTCTTTTTTTCTTCTTTCTTCAGGTTTTACTGTTTAATAATTACTAGTACAAACCAAATAATGAAACAAATAAAATTATCGCTATCACTAACCTTCTTCTTAAGCAATGCTTTTACACGATCATAAGCTTCTCTCAAAAGCTTAACTACCTGCATGCACCAAGTCGAGTCAAAATAATAATAACCATACAAACGAAAAATGAAAATTTTATGCTAAAAGCAATTTCAACTTCATACTTCATCATCGATCGTGATTGCATTTCTGAACCGGGCCGTTTCTTTGATATGAACAGGTCCAATCGCATCACTCATACCGCAGGATGACACCTAAATTTGAAGAATGTCAGTTTAGTGAGAGACAAAGGAAGGAAAGAAATCCATATAATGAGACCCTTTAATGACACCACGCTAAAAGTTACTACACACAAGAAAAGACGGGCCAATGGAGAAGGCTAACCATATAATGAGCTAGCTCAGTAGCTCGATAAGATCGCTACTAGCTCCGGTTGTAATATGGTCTTGACCAAATATAAGCTCTTCTGCAACTCTTCCACCCATACAAACATCGAGACGCCGCTAGCAACTGCTTCTTGCTGATCGATGTCTCGCTACTAGACGGAAGCTGAGTCACCATTCCCAAAGCTGATCCACGTGGCATAATCGTTGCTTTATGAATTGGATGTGCACCATCAGTGTTTAGAGCAACAATTGCATGCCCGCTTTCATGATATGCAGTAAGCTGAAATACATTATAAAATATAAAAAAGGTCTTAGGGTGTAAATGGGCGAGTTGAATCTTGCTAGCACAAGGCCTGTATAGGTCCTAAAATAAGGGTGTGAATGAGCCGAGTAGAATTGAACATTAGGTGTATCAGTATCAAGTCAAGTAAACTCTATATTTTCTCAAGTTCGAACACAAACTTGATATGCATATATAACTCCTAAATTAAAGGTGCAAATGAGTCGGGTCGAATCGAGCATTAAGTGTATCAAGTTGAGCAAAGTTTAAATTTTGCAAACTCAAGTTCGAGCACGAGCTTGATATGCCTATCGAACTCAAGCACGACCATGAGCACCTTCAAACTTGAGCGAACATGAGTTATTGTTTTGAACTAAACAAGATATGTTTGTTACACACCTTTTTGATTCTTCAGATAAGAACATTGATTTTCTTTCTGTCCCCATCATTATCCTGTCTTTGGCAAAATCCAATTGCACCGCGTTTACCTTCTCTGCACCTTCAACAGCTGCCTGGATGGCAGCAATATTCACCAAATTTGCAAGGTCTGTTCAACAACTAATCATTAGGAAACATAATTTTATTGAAAAACATGGATATGCGGATATGGGATGTTTAGGAAATACGAGATACGTGCACGGATGAGATAGGCGTAAATATCAAAAGTATAGGGGCCAAAGTGTACATAATAAAGCTATGTCGTGCTCCACTTTTCATACGCTTACCATATCTCTGCTACAAAACTGTTGGCAGAAGAATATAAAGGAGGTGAAAGAAATACAAAACATACCTGCCCGTTGAATCCTGGAGTGCCACGAGCAATTGCTTTAACATCGACATCATCAGACAAGGGCTTGTCCTTTAGGTAGAGCTCAATATTTCTTGGCGCCCACGCATGTCTGGACTGGGAACAACGATCTAAAAAAGATTTTCATTTTAACTTAACACTTGACAGATAGAAGACCATGTCATACTCAACAACGCCCACCCACACAAAAAAATGTTGAGAAGGGTGGATGGGAGGGGGATAAACTGGTCTCCATAATAAAGGATGGTTGAAGCACAAATTGAGATAATTATAACTTAGGTTGCATAGCTATAGATACGTGGATACACGGGATACACGGGTCCATGATTTTTGGAAATATAAGATACGGATATGGAGGGTTTAGGACCAAATAATAAATACAGTGACCAAACAGTACTTAATAAAACTTTATTAAAAAAAACTTTACATAATAAAACTATAAGGACCAAATAATAAACATTAAAACCCAAAATAAAACATTTTTTGTGGTTTTCTTCATTTTGGACAACTTCTCATTCAATATTAGCTGGTTTTACACAATTTTCACCATGATTCTTCATTTCACATATCCCAGTAATGGACATGCATATCCGAATCCCTATCCAACTTTCAAGAATTACAAATTCACCCCAGGTGTGTATCTTAAGTATCCGGTGCGTATACGAGACATGCTTTCAGACAGAAGTATCCGTGTATTGTAATCCTAGACCAAGAAGTAGAATCGACAATGCTGAAATAGCAAACTAGGTCACAAGTAATCTACTAAAGAGTATCCCAAATAGACGTAATATTAGTATCTTAAACCCATGAAAACTTACATGTCGATCAAATCTACCAGGTCTTGTTAAAGCTGGATCAAGAATGTCAGCCAAGTTTGTTGCAGCCATTACAATAATTCCCTTGAACAAAAAATGCTCATGTAAATTCAAGATCGCGATGACAGAAAACAAAAGCTCTAATAATGTTGCGGATATATTTTATGACTAGTAACTAGTAAGTACCTCATTCTGTTCAAAACCATCCATCTCAACTAGTAATTGATGCAGTGTTTTCTTTGTATGGCCTTCCCATTGTTTTCGAGTAGAACCCACCGCATCAATCTCATCAATAAAAATGATACAAGGAGCCTGAAAAGGTAATAAATGCATCATGTTATCAACTAATCCAACTTAAAACCAGACAATATATATAGAAAAGCCAACCAAAATATGTATATATATATATATATATATATATATATATATATATATATATATATATATATATATATATATATGAGTGTATATATATACAAATATAAATATATATATATATGTGTGTGTCAGTGTGTGTGAGAGAGAGAGAGATAGTGTGAGTGTGTCCATTATCAATTTTTTCTCTTACGTCCAGAAGCATGTAAACGTACCTTCTTCTTAGCTGCTTGAAACAACGATCTTACACGTCTAGCACCAACTCCCACAAACCTAGCACAGAAAGAATATTCGATTAGTTATTTTACCAAAAAGAAAAATGCTGCAAAAATTCTATAAGATGTTCATTCGGAAAAGACCATTATATACGGTTTATGCTCATGTATCTCTACCACTACATAACACGTACAATCCACTACGAGGGCCAAGATTTTCATATTGATCCAAAAAAATATGCACCAGGGTCGCTTTTACAGTTGTCTTTTCAATGCCGGGTTTGGGCTTAAGATTTGCAGACACAAGAGACACAGCTCCTCCCGGTAATATTTACACACTAAAAGAAATAAAGAAACATAGTGACCTACATTTCTTCGAATTCAGATCCTGCACGATAAAAGAAAGGTACCCCAGCTTCTCCAGCAATCGCCTTCAATTGAAGTAAACCAAGTTAAAGCGAATAAACATAAGCAGCAACTTAGATTTGACACAAGTATGAAAAGCACTTTGCTAGATAGAAGTGTAATTACATGCTTGAGGTTATAAATAGTTTATCCAGAACCTCATACATAACAAGTTAACAACAGCTATAAACAAAGTCTTATCATGGGATTGCAGGTGGAATGTTAACAGAGGAATCAATAGAAGAATATTTAGCTAATCAACGACTTGGCTCACGTTCAAATCCAAAGTTTCACGATGTTCAAGGAACTATAAATATTACCTTAGCCAGCAAAGTCTTCCCAGTTCCAGGAGCACCAGTTAATAGAATTCCCTGAAGAACATATAGTGTACAAAATTAATCCTTGAAATATTATTTTCTCGAAGAGCAACGAAATTTGAGTTCTAGATCAAACAACCATAATTATCAGACCTTTGGCAATTTCCCTCCAAGTCGGGTGAACTTTGAAGGATTTTTCAGGTATTCAACCACCTCCTCGAGCTCTTGTTTAGCATCATCACAACCTTTGACATCCTTAAATGTTTTAACATTCTGAAATGAAAAAAGTAAAGAAACTCGATTACTAACCCAAGAATCTAATGCACACTACAAATGATATACATACTCCTCTTATTTAAACCAGATAAAAGGAAAACTTGTGAATTCGAACACTGTAAAGAGGGACTAATATAAAAAAACATGGGATAGTGATCTACCTTTTCAGGTGTTATTTCTTTGTTCAGATCTTTCGGGGCATAAGAAGAACCTGATCCGACTCCAGAAGTTCCTATACCACCTAAGCTTCCGATATACTTCTGAAGTGCAGCAGCACCGAGTAACCTACACGAAATACAACAACATTTTCAGCTGCATCAACTATCAGTAAAAACAGTATAGGAACTGCGTGTGGCACTCTAATCAGAAAACACCAAAAGATAAAGAGAATCCGATGTTGGAAAAGATACTCCCTCTCAAACCCCCGACTCTACCAAAAACCGTGTTGTTACATGTAAGTACTTATTGCACGAGGACAGAAACAGTTTATGAGATATCGAACAAAAAAGACAAATTTAAAGTATATTTGCTCTAAAAATGTCTTTGATTACCTGAAAAAATATATAATTAAGTAAGGTTCAAAAGCTTACCACACCAAACCAACGACAACCGTGAAGATGACAGTAGATATCAACTCTTGAGCAAAGCGATTTGATCTGGCTGAAACTTTTGGATCAACCTAAGAGATAAAGAAGACCAATAGTTACAATAGGTTAGGTCAAAGATCATTACAACAATACAATTACGGCAACTGTATATCACTACATCAGGTTGCCTGTATACAACTATAATCTTTTCACGGTGAAAAGATATTTGGGAATTGAAATCACCCTGTTAAATGGCATTTTACAACATGAATGAACAAGCGACTCTTTTAATAGATTACCATCACAACATGTAGTGGCTGTTTTTCTGATATTCCGGGACTCAGATAAGACTCGTCCAGGTTTCCTGAAGCCCGTTGCTTCAACTCCTCCAACTGTACAAGCGATTAAAAACCCAAGTAAGATCAAAATGGGAAATGACTGCAATGCACATTCCTCAAAATAAAGAAATAGCTCTAACGGCCAAAAGCTTTTGAATAAACAATAAAAACTGGGAAGTGCTTAGTAGACTCTAACTGACAAAGGTTGACTCCAGAGGGTGGACAGTGTAATACAACTAAATGTAGATTATGATTACTGAAACAACAAGTATAGAGTCAAACAAACTAATACCAAGGAAGGAAGACTGGAAGCTTTTCCCAATAGCTCATCCGGGAGATACTCAGCGATAGCATTAGTAGCTACAAGAGCTTTCAAGTATTCTGCAACTCCTTTGCTGTCTACTGCATGATCTCTTTGCTCAAACCGTTGGATGACAGCTTCAGGGCTACCAATAACAAAACAAAGAATCATTCAGTAACAGTCTACCCACAAGCATTTCAGGAGTTCTAGGATCTGCAACAAGGGGACTCTATTGTTATTAATGGAAGTGTTTACACAACTGTTAAACTAGAAGATGGGGCAGGGAAAGATATGGTTTCATCCTAAATGGGGCATCATTAGCTTCTGCAGATTTCTCGTATGGCGATCAATAAAATTTCTGGCTTACCAACTGGCTGAATATTTCAAACCAGGCATACATTCTTGAACAACCAAAACTAGTTTCTAATAAATGAAATGAAACACTACCCAACCTTGACAAATAACAACTGAAGAAAGCACATTACTTATGCTCATTGAGCTTAGCTAAAGCACACACAACAAAAGGATTCCAATGAAGGAGACAACTTAGCTTACTTTTGCTTATTGAGCTAAGCTAATACAGCACACACAAAAGTAAGTCCAATGAAGGAGACTACTTAGCTTACTTTTGCTCATTGAGCTAAGCAAATACAGTCCACACACAAAACAGGTCCAATGAAGGAGACTGCTTAGCTTACTTTTGCTCAATGAGCTCGGCTAATAAAGCACACAGACAAAACAAGCCCAATGAAGGAGGGTTACTATTGCTTACTGAGCTAATAAGCTAATAAAGCATACACACAAAACAAGTCCACTACTAAGCTTACTTTTTTTGCTTATTGAGCTCAGCTAATAAAGCTCCTTGCTTTTCAGCATTCTTAGGATCAGCATCAGCTTCAGCAATCAAACGATCAAGAAGCTTCTCCCGGCGCCAAAAAGGCCACCAACTAAGCCACTCGGACAGCATAACCTTCTCAAACCCCTTTTTTATAGTCCCAAACAACCCCATCAAAAAAACCAAAATCGGCAATTTCTTCCTCGTCTCCCCATTTTCATCTCCTCCATCATCACTTACTGTTTCCTCATGCACTGGTGACACAGAAGCATCATTTTTCACAACTTGAAAATCAGCTTTTTCAGAATCAGAATGCAAGTCGTTCTCATCGGACTTAGTAAAATTGATCCCGTCTGAGGATGAAACAAGAAAATGCCGAGAATTACGGCGACAGGAGGAGGTAAAATAATTACACGAATTCAACTTTGAAGATGAAAATTTATGAAAATCAAAATTAGGAATAATAAAAACAGGGGAAGGAGAAGAGAGGTGATGGCGGCGGTTAGCAATGCATAGAGGGAAGCGAGGTGGAGTGGAGACGAGAGATGCTTGAAGAAGAGAAGTTGTCATCATGAAGGCTTATGGTTAGAGCTCCGTTTTGAAGTTCTTACGCAGTGTTCCGCCGGCGTCCACCGTCGCCGGCCGACTGATTTTTTTTTTTCGGGTTGAAAGATGAAGCTCCCTTTTGTCGGAGTAATGAAGGCAAGAACCTTATCCTCTGTATGATGTTTGGCTCTCAAGTCTCGTCTATTCTCCGGGTCGGATCATGTTATAAAGGCCCTTTTTTTTTTAAGGACATTTTCATTTCCACCGCAATGAATTCATGTTAGAATTGATTTTTCGAAATTAAAACCTTATAAAATTTGATTCCTCCGTGAAGAATCGACTATTTCCGAAGATCAAACGCGAGAGCGGAAAGTATTTAGATTCAAGAATCAATTTTTACGAGATCGATTTAATGTTAGAATCACTGCAATCTGATTCTTCAATCAAGAATCCACGAACACCAAAGTGAAATTTGATTCTTCAATTAAAAATCGATTTTTCGATAATTTTGAATGTGAGAGCACAAAGCTGGTTTTTGATTCATGATTCGATTGATTTTTCAAAAAGTAAACCTGAGATCGAAAAATCAATTTATATTCATGAATCGACTTTTAAAGCATCGATTCATTAACGTGTTATCCTGCACTAGATACATTTACTGTATAATATAATCAAATTTGTAAAATCAAAAGCTTTTAAAAGATGACGGTAAAAACTTGTAATATTTTTTTTAAAGAAAACTAGTTGACTTTAGTTGCATTTTTTATACATCGATAAATTAATTGAATATACCAAACAATCTTTGAACAAACACAAAATAATAAGACTAGTAATTCGTGCATCATGCTTACTACTAGTACGTACTACGTATCACAACGAATCAACCAAGCATGACAGCTCAGTAAAATTGCAGTGTTGGTGCAAAAACAAAAAAAAAAAAAAAAGGTCCCAATTAAAAACAGTTTGCCCCCTCATAAAAAATTAAATAAAAAAACAAAACAGTTTGAACAACCAAAACATATGCATCTTCAAATACGAGCCCCAATGAAGTCAATGTGAAGTAGATGATGTTATAACAATTAAAACTTTGAAGCTAAATTCACATCTCTACTATTACAATTCCATAAGACTCTAAAATGTAGTAGTGAATATTCTTCTTCTTCCTTTCTTTTTTTTTTTTAAAAAAAAAAAAAAAAAGGAAGAAACACAAACATCTTTTTCAGATTTCCCAACTGATCACAAATACGAATAGCGAGGGCAAATCTATCGCTGCTGCTGCTGATGCTGATAAGGATGCATTGGAAACGAATACGGCATTCCAGTTTGGCTACGTAACGGCATGACACCAGCAGGGCCCACCATCCCAGGTGGCGGCATGTAAGCTTGATTATTATTATTATACATCGGCATGGATGATTGCGGGGCTGACATTTGCGTATTCCAACTTACTGGAGGCTGTTGAGTTGCTGCAGGAGTAGTAGTACTAGGGTATTGACCACCCATGCCAATGAGTTGTTGCTGCTGCTGCACCATAATTGAGTCGGTGAGTTCACAATAACCGGAGGCGGAGGGTTCGGCATAGTGTAGTCTCTACTCCTATCACTGTTCACCTGAAACAACAAATTCGACACAAATAACTTTTATCTCATTCTCTAGTTTCAATACAACCATTGTACAAAGGTTGTACTACGTTGATGCATAGTCTCCATTCATACACTAGGACTAGGAGTGTAAATGAGCCAAGCTGCTCACGAGCAGTTTGGTGTTCGGCTCGTAAAATGCTCCTTCAATAGGAATTTATCGAGAACTCGAGCACATCTCAAACAGCTCGTTAAATAAAATGAGCCGTAGTCGGGCATCATGGAGCTTGAATCGAATAATAACGAGCATTATCAAGTATTTTAATATTATAATTAAATATAGTGTTTGTACTCAATATTACCTTTATACTGAGATCAGTGTGTCTAGAATAGGATATATGAAGCTTGCAAAACCCTCCATCATATATGCAGTGCCCTTCCAAGGCTTCCTTTGCTACAACTGCTGTCTGGACATCTGCAAAATCCACTACATGTGATAAGACAAAACTACCCTTCATGCCACAATATTACCTTTCTGCCATTTCCCACGTATCTACAGTGTAAAAGAAATCAAGTCTGTGTAATCTCTCACCAGGGTATTGTATCAATGCTTGAAGACCACCATTCTTGTCAAACATAGCAATCTTTAAAACAGGCCCAAAGGCAGAAAACACCTGAAATAAAACTACGACCAAAATCAATCACCCAGGCGCAAGTGCGCGACACTAAAGTGTCTCGATAAATAACAAAGTAACAGGTGCTAACCGTGTGTAGCACATCCAGAGTGACTACATACTGCATGTTCTCAATCGAAGCAAGTAGGACATTACTCTCATGCTCCAATTTCTTCCCATCGGGACCTGTCGCGAACTGAAGACACAAGAACATCACAATCACAAGTGATCAGAAGTACCAGAGATTAACATTAGTCAAATGATTCTTACATTACGGATGAGAAAACACTTCCTACATATGCTTACCTGACCAGTAGAGTCGATTGCTGAAGGAGCAACGGGAAGGAAAGGATTAGTGTAGTCCCTATTAAGAAAGAAATGGGAAAAAAAAATTATAATCAAACACTTCAAAAAAAAATATTATCCAATAATTTGACTAAATACATACCTGCTACGATCACTCTGAAACTTAACAGTCAAATCAGTGTGCGCAGAATATGTGATTTTAAGAGAACACGGGCCAAGATGTGGAATCAAGTAGCTGATATGTAAGACCACAAGAAAAAGCAGGATTCAGAAGAAATGATACAGAATGAAAGAACGTTATAAAAAAAAAAAACACTGAAATAAAGGCATCTACATATGCTCTGTATCCGGTGCATGAAGTTTCATCTTTAGCTGTCAAATTACTGAGGATATAGGTCTATCAGACATATTTTCTATCTACGTTTATGGAGACACGTTATGCAGGAAAAAATAGCTACACATAAGTGTAATCATTAAAAAAATTGTCTATAAAATCTTCCTAACTAGGTCATTAAAAACATCCACTAATTATTGTCAAAGCTAAGTGCAAAAAGCCTGCATAGTACGCAAATCTGACGCTACTACATAACAAGTGAAATCCAACAAAAGATTTAAAAAAATGATTAAGGAAAGGCAAAAAGAAGAAACCGGGGTAAGGAGCATGCATGTACCCCTAAAAGAGATCCTGAAAGAGTCCAGATTTAAGATCCATTATACTGGGCAACATCGCTAGCTCAAAATAAAACCCAATATCACCTGGGAATGCTTCTTCCATCTACGGCATCCTTTGCAGAAGAAGCAGTGTCCGCGTCAGAAAATTGCACCAAAGCCTGGCCATTAATCATAACCAATAAGTGCTAGTGTTGTAGGGTAAGGAATTAACTACCTGAAAATCAGGAACCTACGAAGGCACCTGAAATCCAGCTGTCTTCTCAAATGTCGTAATCTTATGCACAAATCCAAAAGCAGAGAACACCTGGCGAACAAAGATGAAGTTTCCAGGATCACATCAGATTCCAAAGATTAGAAACAAAAGGAATTAACAAGTCAAGGCAGCCACACGGAAAGAAAAGTACTGCAACATCAAAAGATATTATACAAATCAGTACAGGCATTTTCGTTTCGCTTCATAATAAAAAGATTCGATATGTTGAGCATTTAAAAAAAAAAAAAGAATTAAGTCAATAACTATAGTAAAAGTTTAGTATATATAGGAAACAAAGAAGTTTTTGCATAGCTAATTAGAAATAGCTCTAGTCGCCGTTTGATATGTCAGAGAATCATTAAATCTTAATACCTCACGGCAGTTAATGTATTCGATACTTGTATATTTCCACTGAATTTTTTTGACATCCCTTCTAACAAACAACGAAATTTCAATCGCTTGGGAATACATACAACTTGTCATTGGGTGAAAGTGCACAAGTACAAAACAAAAACTCAAAGGCGGAGTGTTGGGTTTGTTTTCTGGGGGGCAGCTCTATTCCCAACTCGAAATCCATAAAGGACTTTAAGAGAGGAGGGGGTTGAAATTAAGCAGTTTTTTTTTTTCGGAGCAAATACATGTCGATAATTTCATGACAACTACTGTTATAATTCCAAGAGAAGATCACAGTCAGAAACAGACCCCAAACAATAAAATAACTCCCCCCACAGATAAAATACCAAAAGTACACAGCAAACTATAGGTCATTCTACAATGATTCACCGTCAGTCAGAAAACGTTTCATCCTAAAGGCTACTTGTATTACAGGGTAAAACTCAAAATAGAAACACCACCAGATCTATCAACCCTTTAGCTGCCCAGTTAATTGAGGACTTGAAGCTTATCAAACTCTAAAAGTTAAAGCTCAAATTAACTAACTGACCTATTGTGGAACCGTAACTAGTAATTAACTACAGCGAGTCAGCGACACCACATTAAAAATGGACTTTTAAAAAGTAAGTTGCCACGATATTGGCAATGGAAATATGAGAAGGAATCAGGGAAGAAAGAGCCAACAAAGGGAAAGGGGACAAACACACATGCGCTCTTTCTCCCATAATAAGCTGCCATCGAAGATATTCCCTTGACATGGGCCTGCTGATTCATTCACATTGTTGTCAAACAAATAGCTTAACAAATGTTTACATATACAACATCCAAACCACCATTAACCATATAAAACAAGTTTCACGAAGACAAATTTTTGGCCAAGTGCGAGCTGCGAGGCAGAGAAGTTGGTGCTTACTATGTGAAGAACGTCAATGCTGACTTTCCGAGCATCATCACCTTCTATTGTAACCAACAGCACATTTCCGCAACATCTGCAGTTGTTTTGTTGTTCACTATTTCTTGCCTGTTCGAATACTGGAGGTAAACAGTTTTTCCCGGACCTGGGCAGGTTCAGGTGATGAAGCATAATATGATATCATAGCTATAGCTTGATTCAATTCGGCCTGTCAAAACACAAGAAAAACAGTATTAGATCAAAGCCACAACATAGAATGACCATGAACAATAAGAAATAACAATTTTTTTCTTCCTCAACCTCCGAAAAGAAGGGAAAACACTTACAAACTCTATAAAGGCTTGGTTTCGATTCGCTCCAACATTGCATTTGGTGTTAACAACTTTTCCAAAAGGCCTCCTAATTCAACTAGCTCCTCCTCTGCACATTCCCAAGGTAAATTCCTCAAGTGCAGAACCTTAGATGGAGGCTGTGCGCCACGGAACTGAGGCTGACTAGAAACCGAGGCCATTAAACACCAACAACCCTACCTGCAAACAGTCATAACGTTTATGGTTACTAGTTTACTACTTAACGTGTTTACTAGCACACATAACCCCATAGCACAATTAAAATTTTCCACAAGAAGGTTTTTATTCGCATGTACATCCAGTGATTCTGATAGCTTCAAATTAACCACACAAAAACGAGGACAATGAACAAGTTTCCAGAATATGAAGCTAATTTTGATGTTGCTCATATAAACAACGTTTCTACAGCTGTGCATCATCGTGCTGCTAAGCTAAAATATTAGCTAGAGCATATCAAACATCATAAAAGGCAACAAAAAAGAGAAAAGGAAAGCTTGACTTTAGCTAAGCAAATTTCCAGGCTAGTATCAAATAAATGGTCGTAAACAAAAGCAAAAGAAAATGATAATTATTACAATAAAGAACAGCTATTTAATTACACTTCAGCAGCAAATAAGCAAACAAGCGGCTTTTAAAATCAAACACACCAATTTTGACAATGCAAAGAAGTCGAAAAAATCGGCCGACAAGTAAGTTTAGAATTCAGGAATTCGATTATATAAAATAGAAATCATAAATGAAAAATCAAATTACCTGATTTTGATAGAGTATGCGCAGAAACTAGGGCTCGAAGACAAGAGCAAGACAAATTTGTTTGTTTTTTGAGAGCTAAGAACGAGACAAGCTTTGATTATTGATGGAAAGGGAAAATTCGGTTTCTTATCGACTAGTATACAGGCATCTTAATGGGCTGAACTTTGAACTTGAGCCCATAAAATAATGATCGGGTCACCCATTTCTTCTGTATAAAACGACGTTGTTTAACTTGAATTGCAATGTTTGAAGCAAAAATTTAAGGGAAATTTATTTAAAAGTGCAGTGATGATTCTTCGCTTAGCCTTTACCTGGAGTGATTCTGTTAAAAGGGTTTGATTTTGTGTGTAAAATGAAGGTTTTTAGATGAAGAGACCCTTTTAAATGAAGAGAGGGTTGACCAAGTCCTTTTAAATGAAGACCCCAAAATTTAAATCATCGACCCGTATGGGTAGCTCAGTTGGATTCCGATGGCAGATTGCACCTAAAGAATGCAGGTTCGAAACCCGACAGCCGCAGCGTGGGAGTTTTATTCTTAGAGTAACTCCTTGTGGGCACCGGGTCCAATTCCTCCCACCTAAAAGATGTACTAAGTCATCATGATTGACCTCCTCATCATTCTGTCGGGTCGGGGTGGAGGGGCCCTCTTAACGGTCAAAACGAGACTTTTTATTCTATATTCTATTCTGAATTAAATAATTCAGAATGAATCAAATCTCCCCAAGTAGGATTCGAATCTACGACCAATCGGTTAACAGCCGACCGCTCTACCACAGAGCTACTGAGGAACAACGGGAGATTCGATCTCATAGAGTTCAATTCTAATTGTGGGCGAGGCTATCGCCTCTTTGCACCTCGAAAAAATTAAATCGTCGTAGCGTGAAAAGTTTTACTATCAAGCAACATGCATCATATTAGTATTTCATTACAAGTGTTCATAATGAAGGAAAATAGAATAAATGAAATATTATTACTTTCACTTGATATAATAATAATAGAGTTTTTCTAAAAAATCCACAAATTAAGAAACAAAAAGAGTTTATGAAGCTGCCATTAACATGGGCAGGGGAAAATGTATTTACAAGAAGCAAAAGTATGGAATAAACCTATAAGTATGTAATATTTCTATAAACATATGACTCTTAAATCTTCATATGATACAAATAAATGGCGCACACACAAAAACAGTGTAAGTATACATATATATAACAAATTCTAATACAACCATTGCATTGCAGCATATCCTTTTATTTTTACTATCTTTCACGCAGTAAAAGTACGTAAGGTGTAAGAGAATGAAAATGAAAAGGGTATGATCCATGTCACTTAGTGAATGCTTGAGCTTCAACTCGAGAGCAGGATGCTTGACCTTCACTAAGGCCTTTTACTTCATATTTGCGTATAATGGTTGTATCAGAAAATCTCTCACTTGTTTTTTTTTCAGTGAACGTAGCGGCGAAGATAATCGACACGAGCAGGATGCTTGAGCTTCATGAGAGCTTTGACTTCATATTTGCGGACCATTTCTCTAGAGATATTCAAGTTATGTGCAATTTCACCAAGGGTTCTATCACCTTTACCATCAAGTCCATATCTTTGTCTGATCACTAAACTTTCCTTTGGCTTCAATGAATCAAGCTGTAGAAAATGAATAAAATGAGCCCCAGAATTAGCTTCTGCTTTGAACAGAACACAGAAAAACAACACTAGAAGCCAAATTTAAAGGACCATGTAAAAGCATCATAACAATTTACTATGGCACCACATTTACAGAGGCACCGCATTCACAATCGTTTTTTTGAAAATCTTTGTATGATATTACGATGGATGCGGTGCCACAATAGATTACGTATTGTGTATCTAAAGATTTCGGATATATAAAAGCAGCGTAAAAAATGTGAAAAGAAAGGATGAAGAGTTACCACATCATCAAGAGCAAGCCTAAGAAGAGCAGGTTGTCTCCTCTTATCACCTTCAACAGCATCAACATCAGTTATCCCATTTATGTACTCCTCTTTTGTTGTTGAATTCTTAGCATGAAGAGATATTACAGGCTTTGATACTTTCATTACTTCATTGTATCTTTTGGCTGAGATTCCAACTCTTTCTATTATTTCTTCATCACTTGGCATTCTTTCAAGTTCAAACATCAATTCTAACTTCGCCTTTTGGATCTCTACTCTAACCTGCAGACACCAAACATTGTTCATTTAAATTGTATCTCCCTGGATATGGCCTAGTGGCTTATTGTATCCCCTGGATATGGCCTAGTGGTGAGGAGCGGGGTGTTATAATGACAAATTTGACCTGACCTAGGTCGGAGGTCGGCGGTTCGATTCCCGTAAAAGGGGTTGATTTCCGATTGATAACACTCTTCATGATGGGGAACCAAAGAAGCCCCACGACTCTAAGCCCTAGGTTACTGATTAACCTCTCCCACATTCCTGTGGATGGGGTCAGGGGCCTCACGATTAGGGTTTAACCGCTTTTTTTTCATTTAAATTGTTTGAGATCGAAAAAATAAGCCCTTTTTGTTTCGAATCAAGATTTTCCCCAGTAAGTTCTTTTATCTATGTGTTTACACACACAAAAAAAAAAAAAAATTAGATATGGCCCTCTTTTTAATTAATCTTATGCATTTTCTGTAGTCATCACTACATGTTTTTGGTTCACTTTTAGGACACTTAACATCTAAAGGGTCAACCTTTAGTCATCCTCTGATCGGTTAATTCATTCTTAGAGATAATGATACTATTATCCCCTAATTTTTCTCATTGTCTATGAAATAACCTTTATGTTTTGTTGTTGCAAACAACTCCTAACATTAACAAACAAAAGCTGGTTCAGAGAGACCATGAGAAATGACAGGCCACCAAAAGTATCATCATTCCTATAACATACATACATATATATGTACATAAAGAAGAGCAATTTGTTGAAAAGTGAAGTAGGAGGTGTATTTTAGTTTGCCATCGTTGATCAATCAGAAGGCAAAAAATAAAAAAGAAGAGAAAAACTTACAGATTCCAAACCAAAGGAAACTTTGGTGAAGCTTAGACAGAGTCATTGAACGATAATAGCATGTCTAATCCGAAATGGACTATAAGTTGATAGCTTGAACTTTCTTCCTGGTTCAAAACGATCAATTGCGGTTATAAGTCCCTTTACTCCTGCTTGATGAGGTCTTGAAATTTCGGCCATTTCAAAGTCATGGAAATACTTGTTCATCACAAATAGAACAAGCCGAAGATTGTGCTTGTGGATCAAGAAAGTATTACACCAACGAAATTATAAACAGCTTTAGCAATAATAAGGGCATGGATACTAAGAGTTTACCTTGATCATTTTGTTTCTAGCAAAGACGACCAACTTCCAAGTTTTTCCTTAATTTTATCAAATCCATTTTCACCGCTTCGCTAATTCAGCTTCGGTTGGTAATCTTCCCAAATCATTCTCAGTATTGTATCTCTAACTTGATGAATCGCCTAAAAAAAAGAACATGTTAGTATGAAAACATGCATATTCTTTATAGGATGTACGTAACAAACTATTTTAAAGAAATGCTATTCATGGAGTTTTTGGAGTCTGTATTAGGGCTTTGGAACATGTGGATGAGCACTTGGAGTTGGAGTTGGAGTTGGAGTTGGAGTTGGAGTTGCTATAAAATAAAGGAAATCTATAAAATACCACTAAAAACCAAATCATGTGTGTTTGAGTCTGATATGGAGAATCTGTTAAAAGAAATTGATGCAAGTGCTCTTAAAATAACATAGAGATCCAAATCCATCAAGTATAAAATGCAGTAGAATCTCTACTGGATCGGTAAAACGCAGAATATATACATGAATTCTGCAGTATATGTATTGTACAAAATACAAATTATTCATTAATTAAGATCACGTGTTATAGAGAATATGATGCATTTCAGTGTGAATAAAGATTCTATAAAATAAATAAAAACAGTGTTTGAATTCGTGCTTACCTTCATTGGTTGCATCAACTTAAATAGCCAGGCTTGTTCTGATGAAGGAAGAACAGGAGGGATCTTCATCTTTTTCCAATCTAAACCAGAAAAATCGGCAGAAGAGTACTCTCTAACAAGCTTAAACATCTTTTCATCTTCATAATCCTCACCAAACCTTTTAATTTTACACATACCAACAACTCCGCTTTCTTTGTCCTTTCTTAAAGCAACCCTTGTTTCAAGATTCAATCTTCTAGACTTCTTCCTTATACTCCTCACAAAAGGTTTTCCTGGTGTACTCTTCTTCTTTAACAATCTTGTACTACTAATAACACCATGATCTTGTACTTCATCCTCGCAATCAGACGTCGAGGACTATGCTTAAATATATGTTCGAGTTTTGCAGCAGCTTCATTGTAGTCTACTTCAAAACTAGTAATTGGAGCAGCTTCATCAGTGGGAACAACCTTAACTTTCTCAGGAAGCCTTATTACTCGCTTCCGTCTCTTCCCTTTAGATGTTTCTACGGATAAAGATACGGGGTGTTCTTGAGGTGTGATTAAAGGGCCATTGTTTGAATCACTAGTCTTAAAAGACAGTATAGTTGGCCTTCTAGCTTGGGATTGTTGTGCTAAGAGTTTTGTAGTTAAACCTAAAGGACTTCTTGCAGCAGAGCTTGATAAAGTCACTACTCCCATTAGGAAATGTGTAGGGCAGGCTTCTTCTCTGAGCAAGCAAGAACAAGTCTATCTTTTCCTGCATTACCAAAATTCCAATCACTATCTCGATACAGTAACGTAGAAAAACATTATATTGATATGATGCAACAATTTTCACATTTTTTTCTTTCACAGAGGTGAGTTACATCCACCTAATTAATTCCACTACTATCATGACGGTTGTAATTAAAAACTCAAAATTCCTCCAGGAAGAAGGGGTAATGTAATGATACATACACCTGCTCAGGATATTCACTCCACGTTTTTATCAACATCGATCGATCATGGTGCGACTCATATTAATCAACGAGTTGTACAAAATGATCAAATTAAGGCGACAAAAGTGTAGATTGTCGAATGATGCAGATTGAATATCTGAGGTGGATATATCATGTACGTGGTCGCCTTAATTCACGGCTTCACAACAGTGTTTTTAGCCAGGGAATCCACTTCCATACGGTCGATTGTGACAATTCACCATGGAAAATTCGATTCTTCGCTCTAAACTCCACTACACAAGTCGATTGTACAAACTCGATCATATCCCATTTTTCAAGAAGAAAAAACTTAAAGAACAGAGAAAGAAATATATACCATGCATGTCATGAAATTGTCGGGGACATTAGATGCAGCTGACTATACTTAAAAAGAAAAATGAGATTTGTTATCAAATGAAAGACAATACAGAGATGGAGACAAAGCAAAATCTAAACAACTAAACAAGAATAATTAATGCAAAACAAACAGCTACAGTTAGAAAAGAAAAATAAAAAATAAAAAATAGAAGAATTAAATCAGCTAGCTAGTGTATAGACCTGCAGGGAGAGACGATCGTCGAAGGTTCTAGATTTCCGGCGGGAATGTGTACACGTAGAATCTTCACCACCAAAAACTGACAGACGACTGCCTTCTTCTTCTTCTTCTTCTATTAATTATTTTAAAAAAGCAATTAGCATATTACAGATACAGGATACTTGTTCAAATTACACTGTCCACAAAATATGTAAATATATATTTTTTTATTTCAACAGAAAATCTGACGGCAGAAAGGTTTGTATATGCTTTGATCGACGTTGAGGAAATTGTCTGTCTTCCATAGAGAGATGAGCGACGTGGCCATTTACGCAGCATGGAATTTTTATTTTTTATTTTTTTTGGTTGAATATCGTCGTGGAAATAACTGGAGATTACTATACGATACGATTATGAGTGGGGTCTATTTTTGTGGATAAATGAATTTACACGTGGGTGGTTTCTGTTGAATGAACCCTATTCTTTTCATTTATTTTCTTTATAAATTCATTTGTTAAAAATTTGAAGCCTGCTTGTGCATGTGGTGACGTTGCCGAGCTCCAACCATTTGAAAATTCAACCGACTTTGTTTTGTTTTGTTTTGTTTTACCAGTCCATACGTAAACAACAAGCCAACTCATGCAAAGGGGAATTTGTTTTCAAGTATAACTCAAATTCACTTGAAAGGAAAGGAAAGGAAAAAAAAAAATCAATGTTATTTACAATAAATAATAATAAAAATTACAAAAATCATTACAACTTCCCTTACGTGTTACAAAACTGCAGAGTATCTATCCTCAATGAAAAAAAAAATCCACTTACATTTGATTCATACACAACACGTTGTCTTATAAACACACTACAAACAAGCTAATAAACAAACCGGGTCGATCGCTACAAACACACACAAATCAAACCAACCATATGTCTTGCTTTGATTTGATTGGATGCAACTCGATCCCCTCATTGGCTAGTACACTCCCACGATTGAATTTCCCGTGCATAGAAATCAATATACGCCACACAACATCTACCGTGGCGTCACACTGAATGGTATGATGTTCAACCTTACTATGGTGCCTCGTGATGGGTTTGGTTTGGTGTGGTGTCATTAAAAGACGTCCGATCATTAAAGTTCTTGCGATCCATCTTTCTTTGCTTTTTCAAGTTGCGGTTCAACTTATCCACGGGCCAACAAGACATTCAACTTACTTGAACAACCATCAAGCTGAGAGACACGTGTCACGTTTCTACAGTGTATAGAATCTTCTTGTTTTTGAGTTTGTTCCAAAATGTATCTATTTTTCATGCCAACTTCATGGAAATGCATCAATGCAAACATGCTGATTGCCACCATAGCTGCATTCCCAACAACTCCCCCTATGCAATCCACCTTGAAAAATCTTTTAACATAATCAAACCCGAACTTGAACGAGTTAAGAACCACGTTTCTTCTCCGGTTCCTTTCCTCTGCTACAAGATTCTCATTATTCAGAGAAGCTGCTGGTGAAACCAAGTGTGTAGTTTCACATACATCTCCAACAAAAGCTCGAGCCTCCTTGATGACATCGTATTTCTTGCCCTGATGTTCTGCCAATTTCATGGCAAGAATCACACGGCTTTGCTCTATGCGAGAAATTGCAGCATCCCTTTCTGTCTGCCTTTGTGTTTGGATAGTCTAAAAGATAATAAAAAGAAACATCACAAAATGTATGGAGCAAAAGTTCCACTTTTACAAATTTAAAGCAAGGTAGCTTCAAAAGTAGTTCCAGTCTTAACCCCCACCCCCAACAAAACACACACAGGATACCACTCTAGGCTAGAGTACACGCTTTTAACACGATATCATCCAAGTATAGACAAAAATACTCTTCTAGTGTTGTGTTACCATGATGTACTAGAGACTGATCAAATATTCAGAAATGCTATAATTAACTGGGAAACCTATGACGAAATACAATGCGTAAGAAATGGGGCGAGGACAGGTGCTAAATACAGTAGAAGAAATTCAGGAGAGACATGATGCTGTAAAAGAGATTGAGAGGAAGCTTCTTGATTTACAGCAGATATTTCTTGATTTGAGTGTTCTTGTTGGAGCTCAAGGAGACATGCTAGACAACATTGAGAGCCAGGTTACGAATGCAGTAGACCATGTACAGAGTGGCACGGCTGTACTTCAAAGTGCAAAGAAACTCCAGAAGAGTTCACGAAAATGGATGTGTATAGGCATCATAATTCTCTTAGTAATAATAGCGGTTATTATCGTTTCGGTATTTCAACCTTGGAAGAGTAGCAATAAGGGTGCTTGAGTTTCTTGCATTTTAATTAGTCACACTCTAGTTGATGTCAGGCTGTTTTAAAAGGGTTTGAAGTTGATTTTGAAAGCTTTTCAAGTGGTTTGTTTGACCTCTCAAAAAAAAAATAAAAAAAATACAATGCGTAAGAGACTATTTATCAGCCAGTAGTCTATCTAAAACTACCAAGAAAACTGCCTTATAACGCTTCTCTTCAAGGAATCACTCCACATTGAGTATTCCACGGTACTCCAGTATGGTTGCACACAAGAAATTATTTTCTATCATTGAAATTCCGACACTAGCCTGACTTCAAATTCTGCAATGAAATTAGCTAACCCTAATGGCCTAGTTCATACGGCAATCAGGTGAATGGGATGTGGAAATCAGAGGTAGTAACTAAGGTGATTCAATCTAATCAGCAAGACAGCAGCCACAGAAACTCGAATTGATCAATGCAGCTGCTAGAAATGAATTACTAGCAGAGAAAACTAATGGAAATCCATGAATGAGCAACTGTTTCCATTCATATGTGATAAGTTACTTTATAAGGAGCTCCAATCAAGCTAAGTTAAAGGAAGATCGGTTATTATCTACCCCTAACAAACTAACACCACCTCATCTAACTAATTACGTAACTCCTGTTGCTGTCATGGAAGCTTTGCTAACATGGCTACTTGCTTCAGCGGAGCTTAATATAAGAATTCAATCACCATTCTTAGCTATATAATTTAGCATCTGAATTAAAAAAAAAATGCATTATGCAGCCAACCTGATAATATGTAAGTATATTTAATAGCTCAAGAAACACATCTGCAAAAAGGAGTTATGCAATTTTGAAAGCCTAAACCATTTGGTGCAATTGTCAAAAAGCAGATTTGAATTCACTGCCATTAATACCTGTTGCCATACTAATGCTGATTTTACTACCATAACTGCTGATAGTCACAATAATTACCGTGTGTTTTTCAGGACAATTCATACTTCAATATGCGAAAAACTGCAAATCAGGGTGCTATAACAGCAAAAGTTACCTCAAATTTGCTTTACACATCAAAAGGAGGGTGATAATTGCAATAGATGAAAATCTAAACATTCCAGCATTGATCTCAATTCTCAAATAAGAAAGAGCTAATTTCAATAGATGAATATCTAAACTTGCAAGTATTGATATCAAATAAGAAAGAAATAACTAAAAGCATTATATGTATAGTAGATTTGAACTCAATGCATCCAAAAGAAGCTTACATGGAAGAATTCAAGCTGGTCTTCGAGATTTTCTAGTGCACTACGAATAGCATTGAGGCTCTTAGCTTCCTGAACCGCCGCCGACCCATCTAAATCGACACCGCCGGAGAAATCCTTGAAATATACGAAGCCGTTTTTGTTGTTGTTGTTGTTGTTACTTTCCGGTTTCCGTTTGGGAAATCCGGTAACATCACCATTGATTGTTGTCCGTGAATTGTGAGACCTAATAGAATTGAGGAAATGCGATCTGGAAGTTGAATGAATGGCGTCGGAAAGCTTGTCGTGTAAATCCCAGATTTTCTCAAGCACTGATTCTATATTTTCTACTCCCATTTCTTCCCATTTCATGAGGAAATCAAATCAATTAGACAACAAAACCAAGAAGGAATGTGTGTACTTTATAAAGAGATAAAAGGTAGTATCATCGATTCTTTGCTTCAAATATAGGAAAAGCGCCACCCGCCGGCGGGAAAATCAGTCTCCAGGGTTTAGGCCTTGTCTGGCTGTCGGAATACTCTGCTTGTCGTTGTCAAAACAAGCTCAATCTCGGGCGGACGTAGGATTTCGGATGACGGGACGATATTATGGGCGAGTTTAAATTTTAGCGGGGTCTTTAGTTATTTAAGTTTGTCAACCGAAATTGTTTGAATGATAAAACATGACATAAATCATGCTACGAAACAACTTTGACTCTCCAAGTTGGGTGAAAAAAAAGCCATTAATGCCTCCTTCGATTTGGGGTGATTTACTTAACACTAAAATGTAATTAACCCTTAATTAAACATCCCATTAAACTTTGCTTAATCCGACCCCTAAATTAGGGCGGTAAATTAACCAACCCTAATTTACGCTGTCAAAATCGGATCGATGGCCAATTACTTCGCTCGCCTCTCTCTTGCAAAGCGAATAACTCGCTTGTGTGTCTCCATCATTGTCCACTCATTGTCTCGCCGAATGTGCTCTCTTTTCTTTCTTCTCCGTCAATCATTGTCCGAGCCGAAATGGGTGGTAATCGAAAGGGTTTCTTGGCTTTCCATACCGGTATGTGAATTTAGGAAATTGAGTTTGTTAGTTTACTTACCTCATGATTAGCTTAAACCGTGTGTTTAACTCTGAATTGAATTGAAAATGGGGGCGACCCTGATTGAGAATGTATATTTGAATTGAATTGAAATGGTTAAATGTTGAATTTATGAATTGTGCAGTTATTACCCGGTATGACTACATATATATATATATATATATATATATATTTGGTTATATCTAGCTGCATTTCCAGGTGAATGGTAATCGTATTAATCTTAAAATATTAATTATAGTGTGACACAAGTTTAAACTTGTTAATGGCTATGTGAACTTCTATCTGCATTTCAAGGTGGATTGATTATAGTGTGACACAAGTTTAAACTTGTTAATGACTATTTGAACGGAATTATGGTTTTTGTCTATGTGTATATTGGTTTGTAATTATTGTATTGAATAAAAACAAGATCTCGGTGAAGCGTGATGGAAGATAAAGTTTGTATTTTTATATTTTACCTTGTGGAGATTGAAAAGACGCGTCAATGGTCTATGGTCTTGAAAGTATGTAGGTGTGAATCAAGAAGTTTCGACGATTCTGAGTGTCAAAAAGAACATTACATTTGAAGAATTGTATGACATGGTGAAAAATGAGTTGGAAATCGATACAACTAAGTATGAGTTTGATATGAAATATATGGTCCCCATTAGTAAAGCTAGACCGATGGTGCTTGATTGCGATAAAGCTTGAATCGGTTTATATATGTTTGTAATTTAAAACAAGATGCTTTATTAATATGTTTGAAGGAAAATGAAAAGTGTACCGAGGTTTATGAAAGTCAAGAAACATGTGAAGTAGTAAATGTGTCGGAAAGTAAAGAAACATGTGTTGAAAGAGATGAAGAGACAGATGTTGATGTTTTGGCAATCGGGATGAAAGAGATGTTGGATGTAAGAAGAGAAAGCATGGAGACATGTGTTGAAAAGAATGTTAATGAAGAGATAGATGTGGATGTTGTTGGGAATGCCATTGAAGAGATGTTGGATGTAAGAATAGAAAGCATAGAGACATGTGTTGAAAAGATCAAGTAATGAAGAGATAGATGTGGATGTTGTTGGGAATGCCATGGAAGGGATGTTGGATGTAAGAATAGAAAGCATAGAAACATGTGTCGAAGATTCTCATTTGAACACGGGGTGACAACATGGACTTTAATGAGCAACTTGAAGACTCCTTATTGGTGAATTTGGGTGAAGATGTTTATTTAGAAGAATCATATCGTAGAATTAGCATGAAGCGGGTGATGAATTGTCAAATGAGAATCTTGATGGCTTTGTTGAGAGAAATGAGATTGTTGATCCCTTGAATGCACCCCAACTATGGTTAACGTGCAAAGAATTGAACATGAAGACTTTCGTTGTAGCCGTCTCAGTAGGTGATACTTTAGTGTGCATTCCCGAACATGAAGACTTTCGTGTGAATGATCTGCTTAAATGCAAAAGTTTTTGGTATTCAAACTTGTGAAGTTGGCTACGAAGTGCAAGTTTGAATTCAAAACGCAAACTTCCAACAAAAGCGTTTATTCGGCTTTTATGTGAAGTCCGTCGGATGCAAATGGCGCTTATGCGAGCCACCAAACTTCAAGCACATTCTCGAGCGATTTGTAGTGGTAACGTATGCAAATAAGCATAGCCGCCCACCTATTGCTCCTCGAAAAGACCATAGACATGCTACGCACAAGCTAATTGGCACATACTTTGCCGAAGGTTTAAAGATGCCAATCGTATTAACGCACCAAAGGACTTGATGCATGATTTCCAAAGAAGAATTTGGATATGATGCAACTTATTGCAAGGCGTCAGGGCTAAAGGTTATGCAGAAGGATTGATAAGGGGTAATCCAAACAAAAGTTGGGGAGAATTACCCAAATATTGTTATAGGCCGAAGGCTAGAAACCCGGACACTGTATATCATATTGAAAAAGTGATGAGAATGTTTTCAAATACTTTTTCATGGCACTTGGTCAAAGTATTGAGGATTTTTTTGGCGATGCGGAAAGTCATTTACGTGGACGGCACGCATTTAAAAACGCAGCGTTATAAAGGGACCTTACTTGTGGCAACATGTCAAGATGCAAATCATCAAATATTTCCACTTGCTTGGGGTGTTGTTGCTTCGAAAGTATAGAGTCTTGGACATGGTTTTTGATAAGCTAAAACCCATCATCGGGGACACGAATGATCTTGCGATACTTTCGATCGTGCCGATAGTATTAAAACATCTTTCAAGGCGGTTTAAGAATGTGCACCATGGGCATTGCATGTATCACATGCAAAAAGAATTTGAGGATGAAATATCCCGCACGTGGTGTGGGAAAGCTCTTTCGAAAGTCGCAGAGGCTATCTGACGAATTCAAGTTGCATTTCAAAACTTTATGTAGTAAATGTCCGAAAGTCGACGAATATTTGAAAGAAGCGAGAATTCCCTATGTGGGCTGTGAGCTAAATTTGAGGGATTTCGTTACAACATAATGACCACAAACCATGCCGAGTCTCAGAATGCTAGGCTAAAGCTTGCACGAGAATTTTCAATTGTTGGGTTGATTGAACATATCCGGGAGATGTTACAGATTGGTTTGCTAAAAGAAATGAATCATCTACAAATTGCCAAGATGCTCTTACTCCCAAAATTGAAATCGAAGTGAACAAAAGCTTCGAGTCAATAAACGATTTTCGATTAATACACTTTCCTCGAGATAAGTATGATGTTCGTGACAAGGATGTCAAGTATTTCTTACATCGTTGAGTTGGATTTGAAGACGTGTACATGTAAAAATTCCAGACGGATATGTATCCATGCGAGCATGCAAATTTCTTTGTGTTGAAGTATACAGGGAAGCAAGCCTCCAAGTATTGCACTTGGTATTATAGCGTCAATTGTTGGAGGCTAGGTTATTCCAAATGTGTGTATCCACTTCAAAATGAAGATGAATGTGTGTATCCCGATGATGTGCTTAACGATGTGGTTTTGCCACCGAAGGTGCCAAAGAGACAAAGTGGACGGCCATCAAAAAGAGGAAACGCCGAGCCGGGACGGAAAAGACGAAGTATGTTTGTGGAAAATGCGGTGTCAATGGTCATTACGCTTCCACTTGTAAGAGTTTTATTGGTGGAGAAATGCTCACCAAATGACACTCTACTTTACCATGATAAGGTATTGTATGTATTAATATTTAGAGTTCTTTTTATATTCAATCATGTTACATTGCATTAAGCTTGTTACCTTTTTTCTTTGACAATGTTACAGGAAGGCGATGGGATACATATTGTGGCTGTTTAAGTATTAATGTTGATGAAGAGGATGAGATGTTTACATATTGTGGATGTTTAATCATTGAGGATGATTGGTTGATGTGTAAGACTCGAAGACGTAACTTGTGTTGTATTTTGAATAATGGAAAGTGAAGTGTTGATGTGTTTGTTTGTTATTGTATTTTGAATAATGGCAAATTCTATGTGTTGGTTGTTCTTCTTTGGTTGATTGGTTGATGTTTAAATCTGGAAGATGTAGATGATTTTGAATTTTGAATGATGGCAAATTGATGTGTTGGTTGTTCTCATTTGTTTAATGTGAAGGGAAGTTGTTCGAGTGTCACGAATGTGGTGTTTTAAGTCCCATTAAGGGTGTTGTAAAACATTCACTCTAAAACAGTTTAAACTTGTGTCGGCCCCGAAACAAGTTCAAGCTTGTGTTGCCCCAGATACGGGTTTAAGCTTGTAAAACATTGATGTGTTGGTTGTTCTCCTTTTTGTTTAATGTGATAACCATTCAAATCCTTCAAATAACCATTAGATAAGAAAACCAAATGAAATGTACAGAAATATACAGAGAAATACAGAATACCAAGAAATTAAGTTTTTATTTCGTAAGATGAAATACGAAATAAAAGGTTAGACAAGTAATAATCAATAATACAAGTTTCTTTTGAGATGAATTGTTACCTACCCTGGTCTTCTCAAGTAGTGTCTCCAGGCGAGCAATCCTTTCTCTATCATTGAGTAACATTTGAACCATGGAATCTGAATTGCGACCTCTCAATAACTCAGTGACGTTGATCTCAACTTGTTCAATTATTTTTGCATCATTGTCTCGCATGCACTTTATCATTTCAATATCATTTTGAAGGACACCGATTGTGCATTCAAGTTTATCTGTTTTCTTCATCAAGTTCACAGAGGTAACGTCTTCATGTGGCCCAGTAGATGAAGACACATTGCCATATGGCCTAGTAGATGAAGGCACTTTGCCATATGGCCCGATGAGATGCTGAACACCTTGTCCCGCCATATGAAATAGTCACATTTGACTTCATCATCCCGCAAAATAAGAAATTTCAATTATTATACGACACATTATCCCTTGAAAGTAAATGGAAAGTATAACCAAAAAAATTAGTCATACCGCCAATAAGGACAACCGTAGAAAGCTCTCCTGGTTAGCATCTATTCCTCGGTCACCAATTTTGCAGAACGCCACATTTGCATAACAATGTACGCCATGAAATGTCCCAAATTCATTTACCTTGCTAGAAGAATCGAAATCGGAGAAGTACCCTCCTTCATATTTTGCTTCAGGTTCGTTTCAGAGATTGCAGGCACTATGAAAAGAATTGTGCATAATTGAGTATTAAATGGTCTGTCTATATCTCAAATAAATAACTAAACGCCCCTAACAAGTACTCCCGATTCACAAGAGTGCAATCTATGAGTGAATTTGACTGCTTCTTCATTTAAAAAAAAACATAATTCATAAGAGCATAGTAACTCACCAAAATTAGCTCTGTTTAGTAATTGATGTCTAGGTAAATTCACCCCAATATGTTAGAAATTAGCTCAAATTCACAAAAATGGTGCCAAATTTCTGGAAAAACAAAAGAGTTGCCTCGGAAAGCCCCTAGAAGAAAAGCTAAAACAAAAGAGCAGAGTAACTCACCATAATTAGCTCTGTTAAGGCAATGATGCTCTGTTAATTCACACAAATATGTTAGAAATTAGTTCAAATTCAAAAAAATGTAACAACATTGTGGAAAAACAAAAGAGGTACATCGGAAAGCCCCTAGAAGAAAAGTTAAAACAAAAGAGCAGAGTAACTCACCAAAATTAGCTCATTAAGGCATTGATGCCCAATTAATTCACACAAATATGTTAGAAATTAGTTCAAATTCAAAAAAATGTAACAACATTCTGGAAAAACAAAAGAGGTACTTCGCAAAGCCCATAGAAGAAAAGCTAAAACAAAAGAGCAGAGTAACTCACCAAAATTAGCTCTAGTTGGTTTCTTTAATGGAGATTTTGAAGGTTGAATGGTGGGAAGATCAAAAGAGGGAAACACATCAATGAAAGGGGCGGGGGTGTACTTGGGTTGGTTAGAGGGGTTAGTTGTGGGTGAAGAATTCGAATCAAATAAAATAGGGGAATTTGAAAATTTCTAAATTTTGGGAGATTCTTAGCGGGAAAGCAGGCCCCCAAAAATTTTGGTTGCAACAATTGAGAGGGGAGCAGCTTAAGGGCGGAAATTGATGATGATGGAGGGGGAGAGAAGGGTTCCGATCACAAAATTAAAAAAAAAAATCAAAATAATTATTCTAGTTACATCATTTGATTGATTATATTTATTTATTTATTTATTCTAGTTACATTGATTATTAAAAAAAATAGTTAATACATACATCTTCTTACAACTAAATAAAAATTAATAATAATAATTAAAACAAAATTAAACGGACTTCCGATTCCATTAGAACTACTTATCGTGTGACATATACTCACGTAAGACATCCTAAACGGACTTATTGAGTGACATACTCACGTAATATACCATAAACGGACTTATTGTGTGACATACTCACGTAAGACAACCTAAACGGACTTATTATGTGACATACTCACGTAAGACACCATAAACGGACTTATTGTGTGACATACTCACGTAAGACACCATAACCGGACTTCTGATTCAATTAGGACTACTTATGGTGTGACATACTCACGTAAGACACCCTAAACGGACTTATTGAGTGACATACTCACATAACACACCCTAAACGGACATATTGAGTGACATACTCACGTAAGACACCATAAACGGACTTATTATGTGACATACTCACGTAAGACACCCTAAACGGACTTATTGAGTGACATACTCACATAACACACCCTAAACGGACATATTGAGTGACATACTCACGTAAGACACCATAAACGGACTTATTATGTGACATACTCACGTAAGACACCCTAAACGGACTTATTGAGTGACATACTCACATAACACACCCTAAACGGACTTATTGAGTGACATACTCACGTAAGACACCATAAACGGACTTATCATGTGACATACTCACGTAAGATACCCTAAACGGACTTATTGTGTGACATACTCACGTAAGACACCATAAATGGACTTATTGAGTGACATACGCACGTATGACACCATAAATGGACTTATGGTGTGACATACTCACGTAAGACACCCTAAACGGACTGATTGAGTGACATACTCACATAACACACCCTAAACGGACATATTGAGTGACATACTCACGTAAGACACCATAAACGGACTTATTATGTGACATACTCACGTAAGACACCCTAAACAGACTTATTGTGTGACATACTCACGTAAGACACCATAAACGGACTTATTGAGTGACATACGCACGTATGACACCATAAATGGACTTATGGGGTGACATACTCACGTAAGACACCCTAAACGGACTGATTGAGTGACATACTCACATAACACACCCTAAACGGACATATTATGTGACATACTCACGTAAGACACCCTAAACGGACTTATTGTGTGACATACTCACGTAAGACACCCTAAACAGACTTATTATGTGACATACTCACGTAAGACACCATAAACGGACTTATTGTGTGACATACTCACGTAAGACACCATAAACGGACTTATTGAGTGACATACTCACGTATGACACATAAACGGACTTATTGTGTGACATACTCACGTAATACACCATAAACGGACTTATCGTGTGACATACTCACGTAAGACACCATAAACGGACTTATTGTGTGACATACTCACGTAAGACACCCTAAACGGACTTATTATGTGACATACTCACGTAAGACACCATAAACGGACTTATTGTGTGACATACTCACGTAAGACACCATAACCGGACTTCTGATTCAATTAGGACTACTTATGGTGTGACATACTCACGTAAGACACCCTAAACGGACTTATTGAGTGACATACTCACGTATGACACCATAAATGGACTTATTGTGTGACATACTCACGTAAGACACCCTAAACGGACTGATTGAGCGACATACTCACATAACACACCCTAAACGGACATATTGAGTGACATACTCACGTAAGACACCATAAACAGACTTATTATGTGACATACTCACGTAAGACACCCTAAACGGACTTATTGAGTGACATACTCACATAACACACCCTAAACGGACATATTGAGTGACATACTCACGTAAGACACCATAAACGGACTTATTATGTGACATACTCACGTAAGAAACCCTAAACAGACTTATTGAGTGACATACTCACATAACACACCCTAAACGGACATATTGAGTGACATACTCACGTAAGACACCATAAACGGACTTATTATGTGACATACTCACGTAAGACACCCTAAACGGACTTATTGAGTGACATAGTCACATAACACACCCTAAACGGACTTATTGAGTGACATACTCACGTAAGACACCATAAACGGACTTATTATGTGACATACTCACGTAAGACACCCTAAACGGACTTATTGTGTGACATACTTACGTAAGACACCATAAACGGACTTATTGAGTGACATACGCACGTATGACACCATAAATGGACTTATGGTGTGACATACTCACGTAAGACACCCTAAACGGACTGATTGAGTGACATACTCACATAACACACCCTAAACGGACATATTGAGTGACATACTCACGTAAGACACCATAAACGGACTTATTATGTGACATACTCACGTAAGACACCATAAACGGACTTATTGAGTGACATACGCATGACACCATAAATGGACTTATGGTGTGACATACTCACGTAAGACACCCTAAACGGACTGATTGAGTGACATACTCACATAACACACCCTAAACGGACATATTATGTGACATACTCACGTAAGACACCCTAAACGGACTTATTGTGTGACATACTCACGTAAGACACCATAAACAGACTTTTTGTGTGACATACTCACGTAAGACACCCTAAACGGACTTATTATGTGACATACTCACGTAAGACACCATAAATGGACTTATTGTGTGACATACTCACGTAAGACACCATAAACGGACTTATTGAGTGACATACTCACGTATGACACATAAACGGACTTATTGTGTGACATACTCACGTAATACACCATAAACGGACTTATTATGTGACATACTCACGTAAGACACCATAAACGGACTTATTGTGTGACATACTCACATAAGACACCCTAAACGGACTTATTATGTGACATACTCACGTAAGACACCATAAACGGACTTATTGTGTGACATACTCACGTAAGACACCATAACCGGACTTCTGATTCAATTAGGACTACTTATGGTGTGACATACTCACGTAAGACACCCTAAACGGACTTATTGAGTGACATACTCACGTATGACACCATAAATGGACTTATTGTGTGACATACTCACGTAAGACACCCTAAACAGACTGATTGAGTGACATACTCACATAACACACCCTAAACGGACATATTGAGTGACATACTCACGTAAGACACCATAAATGGACTTATTGTGTGACATACTCACGTAAGACACCCTAAACGGATGATTGAGTGACATACTCACATAACACACCCTAAACGGACATATTGAGTGACATACTCACGTAAGACACCATAAACGGACTTATTATGTGACATACTCACGTAATACACCCTAAACGGACTTATTGAGTGACATACTCACATAACACACCCTAAACGGACATATTGAGTGACATACTCACGTAAGACACCCTAAACAGACTGATTGAGTGACATACTCACATAACACACCCTAAACGGACATATTGAGTGACATACTCACGTAAGACACCATAAATGGACTTATTGTGTGACATACTCACGTAAGACACCCTAAACGGACTGATTGAGTGACATACTCACATAACACACCCTAAACGGACATATTGAGTGACATACTCACGTAAGACACCATAAACGGATTTATTATGTGACATACTCACGTAATACACCCTAAACGGACTTATTGAGTGACATACTCACATAACACACCCTAAACGGACATATTGAGTGACATACTCACGTAAGACACCATAAACGGACTTATTGTGTGACATGCTCACATAAGACACCATAAACGGACTTATTGAGTGACATATTCACGTATGACACCATAAACGGACTTATTGTGTGACATACTCACGTAATACACCATAAACGGACTTATCGTGTGACATACTCACGTAAGACACCTAAACGGATCGATTGAGTGACATACTCACATAAGACACCCTAAATCGATTGAGTGACATACTCACATAAGACACCCTAAACAAAGCTTATTGTATGTCATAAATCTAAAAAGATCAAATATCAATAGTGAAAATCACCGTAATGTCAATTGTCGTGACACATCGGTTGTCCCTCTATCATTACTCGTCTCTGAAAATGGTACTACTATCTACTCGCTTAAAAACAAAATGAAATGAATAAAAATGAAGGGGGAATGGACGGTCCGCGGTCAACAATGGACCTCTGCCACTTGATTATGTCATGTTTTGTCCTCTTTCTACTTTTTTCACGCCTTTCTATGCATGCGATGAGACAAGATATTCTCTCTTTTATTTCCTTCTTGTTTATCACGCAGAGTAGTTGTTTTTTTTTTAATGCAATCCTCTTTTTTCACGCCTTCTATGCATGTTTTTTTTCTTCCTTATATTCTTTATTATTATAATTTATAAAGTATGAAAATCCTATAATTACATTATTTCTCCCGTTAATTAATATAATCTTTTTCTTTCTTTTATATCGACACTAATTAATTTTTTCATTCAACTCACATAAGCAATACAAATCATTTTATTTTCTTATAAACTACATATGATTCAAGTCTGCTCATTTCAAGTCTGTTAAAATAACAACATACAATTCAAATTGACACAAGCTTTAACTTGTGTAACATATACAAAACCGTAAAATTAAAATTAAAATTAAACAAACAGACATAACAACAACAAAGTTTTTCGAAAATCATAGATAATGTGGCGTATGTGCAATCCTTTTCCCGTCGTCTCGTTGCAAACCTGGACAACTTGATTGATCTTCCTCTTGTAGAGTCCGCATCGCCTCTTCCAGATTTGACACCTCACGCCTCTTGATTCAACCTCCCCACCACCTTCACGTTGATGTTCTCGGTTTCGTGAAGAAGTTCCCATCTCTCGTGCCATCATGTCTTTCTTTTGCTCCTCCAGGTTGGTGCATACAGGCTTTAACTTGTGTAACATATACAAAACCGAACCAACCCCAAGGAAAAAGCATAACAAACCAAACTCATGGCAATTTCAAAGAATGTAAATATTTCGTATAAATATATTATACAATAAACATGAACATAAAAATAAAAGCATTAGTTTCAGGACATGAAAATAAATTATACAAACAAAAATTAAAATTAAATCCAAAGTTTCGCAAACAAACAAGAAAATTAAAATTAAACAAATGATATAACAACAACAAAGTTTTTCGAAATGACGAGATAATGTGGCGATGTGCAATCCTTTTCCCGTCGTCTCATTGCAAACCTGGACAACTTGATTGATCTTCCTCTTGTAGGTCTGCATCGTCTCTTTCAGATTTGCCACCTCACAGTCTCTTGATTCAACCTCCTCAACCACCTTCACGTTGATGTTCTCGGTTTCATGAAGAAGTTCTCATCTCTGTGCCATCATGTCTTGCTTTTGCTCCTCCAGTTGGTGCATAAATTCCTTCCTTAACCGCTTCATCTCTTCCTCCAGTTCTTGCTTGAATATGATTCGAATTTGTTGCCTTTCTTCCTCCAAAGATTTTCATGAATTCGCTTTCTTTCCGTTGCCATTTTTTTTCTTTGATGTGCTTCCTGATTTAGAGATATACGGTATTTATCTCAGCATCATCCCAGAATATATATAGCCTAGGTTAACCCTAGGTTAATTGTAGTGTTGCAAGCAATTAAATGGATGCGGCGTTTCACTTTTCAAAAACTGACTTTGTAGTTGAAACATTTCCAACGCTTCATAAACCTTCATGACTTTGGTAGTTGAAACGAATCGAAACCTTGTATTCACATTTTCTAAATCAAATTCCACCTTTTATTTAAAAAAACCAAAACAAATTCATTTTGAGAACCTTTCCTATAATAATTAATCCTTCAATAATATCACAACGTACTCAATCAAATACCTTATTACATCGTGAGTATTTTAATGTTAAACAATAGCACTAATTAAGGAGTATGGTTTTGTTTTATTCTATCGTGATTATTCTTTAATTATCTTAATATATCTATCAAAAAATCAAATTTTCTACCCAACTTTAACTTTGTGTCCAAATTATATTAATTAAGGAGTATGGTTTAATTTTATTCTATCGTGATTAATCTTTATTTATCTTCATATATCTATCAAAATACAATTTTCTACCCAACTTTAACTTTGTGTCCAAATTATATGGTTTTGTTTTAAACTTGATTATAGGGTTTAAACTTGATAATCGAGCCCAAAATGAACCTAAGTAAGAAATGAAGTACAATTACATGCACAACAAAAAAATGTAAATGTTGATGATACTAATCGATGATACGGAACTCGACACGGTCCCATTATTCCCGGTCAACTCGTCGGAGGGCATAAGTCAAACTCTTTTCCTGAACATGACCGCGCGACGTCGCCAACTCCTTGGCCATCCCGCCAAAGATCTTCAAGAGATAAGGGGGCACGCCCAAAGACGGGCGGATCCATTTATATGAGAAACTCCACCGGTTAATGGAAAGTTCATAAGCTTAGATAGAACGCGGGGCCAACTGCCATCTGTCGGGCATCGACACCGCTAGCACAAGTAGTCTTTTACGACTTTATCCTTTCCTATAAATACCCCACTATGACATTAATGAATATAGAACAACTTTTATGCATTTATTTCCATGAGCACTTTGTTGCATCTCTCTCTCTCATTTATTGCTTTCATATTACCACCGTGAGTCCGCCACCAACCTCGATAAACGCCACCGTCCGACGGCGATAACCTCATTGATCGGAACACCACGAAGAGGCCGATATCCCACATCCAGGTTTGCCACCTGGACTACCTCCGACGGAAACGGACCCGTCAATTGGCTCCGCTTACCGGGAACGATTTCTTCAAAGGATTCAACACCTTCGTGCCCCATATAGTTGCTTAGCTCGTTCCGATCTCCGTCTCCCTTATATAATAGGTTTTTATTCCAGTTTATCATCATCAAATCGGTTATCTTTGTCTTCATAGTCCGTTGAAAAATAGCTCATATGTTTGTGTAGACTATCCCAATCTTGCGTTTGAAGATTCACCACTATTGGGATAATCTTATATGAACCGCTAAGAAACGGCTGTGGTTAGCGTTTTTCCGATTTGAATGCTGATCGGGACGGTGTGAACACCATAAAATTCAACTTGTAGCATATCTGTATCGGGATCGATTGCTTGTGAAGAGGATAAAAGGTTCATCGGATGTTGCGTACATAAAATCCAGAGTTGGCTTGTGTCAGAGGCAATAATCCCACTTCCTACCTTGGAAAGCTTGCTGTCAGACTTATAGCAGACCTCCCGTCATGGCTAATCCTTCGCCTAACCCTGTCACACCCAACCCGGCAGAAAAGCAGGTCGCCCCAGCGAGGTCGCATGAGAGCAACCCCGCCCATGGAGCCGTCGATTTCCGCGAGTTCTTAGAATTGAGAAAGAAAAACGCTCAATTGGAGGCAGAGCTCGCCCGAAGACAGACAACACAGGCCCGACAAAGAGGCTCCCGCCTACCGGTTTCTAGCGAGGCTGATCTAGCAAGAATAAAGAGTTATGGTGAGTACGCGGCAAAAATGAAGGCAGCCAACGAGATTTTAATCTCCGCCGGTCAGCCCGCACTAGCAATTGATCCTCCCCAACCATGAGGGCATGAACGACGGGCGAACGCCATCGCCCCTCCGTGGAAAGGGCCAAATATGGGGGAGACAACGCGAGCTCAGCGTCACGAGCATCGAGGGGAAAGTGTGTCCTCATCTCGGCACGGTGAAGACAGCCAAACTAGAATATCGGCGCATGACCGCCTGGGAAAACGTAGAGCTTTACCATCACCACCGAGAGATGAAGATAAAGGAACGCGAGGCAACGTCAGACGAAGACTGGGCCCCCTCAGTGAAAACCCCCGGGGCATTATCCTAAGAAGAAGAGCACGGGCCGAAACAGAAAGGCTCGATAGTGACGAGGACGACGCCCATTCTCAGGGCGCACCTCGGACCCAGACCAACCAACGATTTGAAGACCTGAGGATGATGGTTCTGGAGATGAAAAAGAGCAAACGAGAAGAGGATAAGGAACCTAGCGCTGCTATGGATGCGCTTTCAGACTCGCTCATAGCAAGCCTACCGCAACGCCGAATATCTAACGTCAATATAACAGATTATCAGGGTAAGTCGGACCCATACGAGTGGATAGCTTCGTTCGAGAGTAAAATGATGCTCGCTACTCGCCATAGCGCGGCCTGGTGCGTGGCTATGGTGGGTTGCATGAAGGATAGAGCCTCTACATGGCTTCGCAAACCGCCACCCGATCGCTTACGGTACGGGAGGACATGCGGACAAAGTTCCTGGTCAATTCAAGACAGCGATCGGCCCCGCAAAACCACGATCGATCTGTTTTTGATAAAACAGACACCGGGAGTCCGCCGGTCGTATTACGAAATTCGGCCCAAGTTTACGATCAAACACGAGACGAGCCCGAACCCACGGTCATGATGGCATTTTTAATCGACTTGTGGGCGGCGAGCTTAAGACACATTTGACGATGCATCCGCCGACCAACTTGAGAGATATGTTGAGCAGCCCGGAAGTTTACTACCGTCGAGGTCATCCCACCGAAACCGGGCCTTCAATCGATCCCACGGCCCGTCCCAACAAGATTTCGAGGTCGATCCCCAAAGAAGGGGGAGGCCGTCAATCCGCGAGAGAGCGGACGACCGTGATTTCAAAAGGCCACAAAGTTCGACGTAAAGATTACCTTCCGGCGAATGCGCGACCGTCCGGCAATCTCGAACGAAATCTCGAACACATCCGGAAGCCCCGCGACAATCGTAGCGAAGACGGTGTTCAGTAAGCGGACGAGCAAATTCTGTGAGTTTCATAATTATCACGGTCATAACACAGATGATTGTTTTTCCCTGATAAGGATCATAGACAACATGGCCCGGGAGGGAAAACTAGAGCGGTTCAAATTGGCGGGCGGTGCCAACCAGAGGCTCGTCGCGGCCCAGTATGAACGAGAGCTTAATGTCATCCACGAAAGCCCGCCTAGCAACAGACAGATAAAAGAACAGATCAACTCGATCAATGAATTTGGGCGTGAGCGGCCTAGGACCCTGCGACCAGATGAAGAGGCCCTGACTTTTACAAAAAGCGAGCTTAGCTTTGTTACGGGAGCAATGGAGATGCCCCTCATAATCAAAATTGGGATCGGCAGGATCAAAGTTAACAGAGTCCTGGTGGATACAGGTGCCGCCAGAGACATCATCTATCTTGACTGCCTCAAAGGCTTGAACTTCACCGAGGCCAATCTGAAACCGTACCTGGGCTCGCTTGAGGGTTTTACCAACCATGAGGTAAAGGTTAAAGGAATGATCGACCTGGAGGTCCGCATCGGAGACTTCGAGCCCTTCCGGATCGAAAAAATAGAATTCCTGGTAGTCGATCCGCCACCGCTACTACATGATCTTGGGCATACCGGCGATCGCAAGTTTCAAATGGTGTCTTCCATTCCGCATCAGAGGGTCAAATTTTATACAGAAAATGGCAAGATAGGACAGGCGATTAGCCGACCACAGACTTATCTTGACCACTTGGCGAAATCAAAGGCAGGACTGAAAAGGGCACGAGAGCCCGAACTCCAAGGTGTGCGGGGACAAGCTCATGCTACACCTCCCATCGCACCAGCAGGGACTAATCCCATCACGAATTCAATAAATCTGTTGGAAGAAGCTCTAGTGACAGTCGGTGCGGCTGAGATCCCAATCACGGCCGAGCAAGTCAACCCCCGGATAAGCGAGTCCATGGCCGAGTTAGAGGCGAACGCTAATAAAAGAGCGCTGGAAGCCCATCTCGGCGGGGACAAGGCATGAATGGCCCTCCGCCGCCTAAGAAACAAAAAAAAAAAAATTGTATGCGACACACCGCAGATCACGATGACCCGAGCATCGAAGCAGAAGGAACTCGCCGAGGTAATCATCAATGAGAGATACCCGACCAAAAATCAAAGTCGGGCGCATCCAAACGATGCCGACATGTCCGCTACCGATCAACGTCTTTGAAAGAAAACCTGAGGCCTTTGCTTGGGAGGTCACCGACATGCGAGGCGTTGACCCCGAGGTCGCACTCCACCGCCTTAACGTAAATCCACACTTCAAGCCAATTCAAAGAATGGCTCGCCAATTTTCAACCGCAAAGGAAGAGGCTGTGAAAATTGAGATCGCAAAGCTACTTGCGGCAGATATCATTGAAGAACTACAATATCCCACTTGGCTGGCCAACGTCGTTATGGTTCTGAAGCACAACGGCAAGTGGCGAATGTGCGTAGATTTCACCGACTTGAACAAAGCCTGCCCCAAGGATCCCTATGAGTTACCCCGCATAGACAGAATGGTAGATCGGATAGCGGGTTTTGAAATCCTCAGTTTCGTCGACGCCTATTCTGGATACCATCAGGTCCGTATGGCCGGGGAAGAAAGACAACATACTGCTTTCAGAGCTGGGGGCGGCATGTATTACTACAAAATGATGCCCTTCGGCCTGAAGAATGCGGGCTCAACATTTCAGAGGATGATCAACAGGGTTTTCCACTCTCAAATCGGCCGCAATATGGAAGCTTACATAGATGACATGGTTATCAAATCCAGCAGATGCGACTTCATAGCGGATTTGAGAGAAACTTTCGCGAACGTCGTCAGAAAACAATATGAAGTTAAATCCACCAAATGCACGCTTGGGGTCAAAGCCGAAAAATTCTTAGGCTTCATGGTCACACAAATGTAGTATGTATCGAAGCAAATCCTCGAGAAGATCAGAGCCATTCTCGACATGGCACCTCCAACGATCGTGAAGGAGGTTCGAGAGTTGAATGGAAGAATAACCGCTCTGGGCGGTTCATCTCGAAATCATGACAGTGTCTCCCTTTTATAAGATCTTGAAAGGCGGCAAGGGGTTTGAATGGACTCGAGAATGCACTGAGGCCTTTGAAGAGCTCTGCGATACCGGTCACCCCGCCTCTTTTAGTAAGTCCTAATATAGGAGATCGGCTTTATTTATATTTGGCGGCCTCGAGATAGAAGGTCGCCGCGCAGCTCTTATAAAAGAAGAGGGACCCCGAGAAGCCTGTTCAAAAGCCCATCTACTATGTCTCAAGGCTCTCACCCCGTAGAAGGTCGATATTTTAATGCGAGAAAAATTGGCTTACTCTCTTGTTATAGCAAATGAAGCTCCGTGCATATTTTTCATCACACACGATCGTTATACTATCGATAGTCCATTGCGTCGGGTTTACATAAGACACCTCGCCGGTCGTCTCGAGAAATGGGCAATTGAGCTCACGGAATTCGACATCAAGTATGAGCCTCGAAGGCAATCAAAGCGCAGCCCTGGCCGAGTTCATTCTTGAAGCAAGCTTTCGAGAGTCCTCGGTAACACAACCCGCTTCCCGCTTCGACCAACTCGCCCGACAAACCGGCTCCTAGCGCCCCCACGAGGCCCCAAATGCATTGTTGGCGCTTGTTCGCTGACGGCGCAAGCGAATTGGAGCTATGGAGCCGAGTCGTCGCCTTGCTCGAGCCTGGAACGTCCGAAGAAATTGAGAAGCGCTTAACTTGATTTCACGGCATCAAACAACCAAGCCGAATATGAGGCGCTCATCGCAGGCCTTGAACTCGCCCTTGCAATGAGAGTTGAAAACATACACGCTTTTGCGACTCACAATCGGTTGTCAATCAAGTGAATGGAGGTTATAAGATTTATTGCTCAATACTACAAAATACAATACATCGACCGGTCCGAGATTACGCCATCGCTTCGGATATTGCGAGCTCTCTTATATTCCACGCACTCAGAATTTGAGGGCAGACTATTTATCCAAGTTATCCGACGCTGACGCGGCGCTCGCTCCTGACATCCCTCTGGAATACCTCGAGGAACCATCTATCAACAGATGTGAGATCATGGATATTCAACACTCCTCGCGTGGCTGGATCGATGAGGTCAAGGATTATATCGAGCATGGAGTTTTGCCTTCAGACAAAATAGAGGCAAGAACCTTGGCTCGACGAGCAGCGAGATATGTCGTTCAAAATGGGATACTTTACAGGCGCTCTTTCTCCAAACCTCTACTCCGCTGTGTACGGCCGGAGCAAGTAGAGGGTATCCTCCGTGAGCTTCATCAAGGAGTGTGCGGCGGGCATCCCGCCTGTCGAACCCTCGCACAAAGAGCGATCACCGCAGGATACTACTGGCCTACCTTGTTGAGGGATGCGGATATATTTGTTAGGGAATGCGACCCGTGCCAAAGGTACGCGGATATACCCAGGTTACCCTCCGTAGAGCAGAGCATCGTCACCGCCTCATGGCCTTTCGAGATGTGGGGTATCGACCTCGTCGGTCCGATGCCTAAAGGGCGTGGCGGATGCGAGTACATAGTAGTAGCGGCTGATTATTACACGAAATGGATAGAGGCCAAGCCCCTCAAAGAGGTCGCCACAACTCAGGTTATCTATTTTCTTATGGATCAAGTATGGACTCGTTTCAGATACCTCGCATCATCATATCCGACCATGGACCGCAGATTGAACGGAATTCGACGAGTTTTGTAAAGAGCACGGCGTCATTCATGCGACGCCTTCGGTCGCCTATCCTCAAAGTAATGGTCGAGCAGAGAACGCCAAACAAACAAGTTCTTAGAGGTCCAAACGCACTTTATGCGGAAAAAGGCGAGATGGGTAGATGAGCCGCCCATGATCTTATGGTCGCTCGGACCGCCAAAAGTCTACCACAGGAGAAACCCCATTCTCCCCGACTTATGGTTCGGAGGCGATGACACCAAAGGGAAATGACTCTACCTAGCATCGAGTATCGCATTTCAAATGAGGACACCAACGCCGATCACGCGAATTTGAGCTCGACATGCTCGAGGAAAAGAGATTGCAAGCTGCAACTCGATTGGCTAACTTCAAGATGGCCGCCAAGCGACATCACGATAAGAAGGTGCGCCATCATTTCTTCAAGACAGAGATTTCATTAATTAAATCAAGCCGCGGGTCACAAACCCGTAAAGTTAGACAAAGAATCGGGAGGGACCCCTTCAGGTCTCTCGCGAGCTAAAGAGGGGGACATATTATCTCAAAAACAGGAATGGCCGTGAATATGAGAATACTTGACACGCCGACAACCTCAAGAGGTATTACATGTAGTCCTCTCGGTTTTTTGGAAGTTGTAGGGGGACTGTGCCCAGCGCCGCCCCGACCCAGCAGACAAAGCTTGCGTATTTTTGGGTTAGCAAAAACAAAAACAACTCAAAATACTAAAGCGAGAACAAAGGCATAAAAGAAATGGCCATACAAGCGCCCCAATATGTACTGAAGGAAAAGGATCAAAGTTAACAGGTGGCGAGCCCCACATCACCGGAAACAAAAGTTAATATTACAAACCAACAACAAAGTTTGTCAATAATAAAAAGGAGTCAAACGCTTCAAATCAAGGCCACTTTGCGAATCTCCCGTCGCGCCTCACCACCTGAACGGCTGATCCCCTCTCAGATTGGCCCCATCAAAGATCGCCTGCACAAGTGACCGCGTATGTTCTCTTTTCTCGCCACTGAAATACCGCCGCTTTGTAAACCATCCACCCTACATTGCTCGCGGTACTCTGCGATCTCCTCCTCGGAGTAGGAACCACGGATGATATTGAATGAGCTCGGCGCCAAGGAATTCTCCCGAGTCCACGCCGCCATATCTTGTAAATCTGGGACCTCTGCCGATGCATCGACCTACTGACACACCGCGCCATATGATAGCACCTTGGTCATAATTGTCACCCAGATCTTTCCAATATTCGGCGCCGTCTTTATACTCGCCGACGGCGGCCTGAATTTTGCTCAATATCCGAGGCAAGGTCCTCGGCCTTCTTGATAGCCTCTCTCGACCCTTTCGTGGCCGACGCCCTCGCCTTTCGACGGGCATTCTCGCTTCTAGCGAAGATCGGCAAGCACACTGTTAGATGTAATATCGCCGGATCAATCATGAATTGACCCGATTGCGCAAAGTGAAGGCATCGATCTAGATCTAAACGAAACAAAATACATAAATAAAAGATCTAAACCTACAAGGGGGTTTAGGAGCCTACCTTTTTATGGTGCTTAACTCCAAGAACGATAGATCTCCAAGAACACGTATTTTGAGAAGCCACAGCCTTCCAACGTGTGTCTCCCAAAGAACACCAGTGTGGATGGTGTTTCCCGCCGCCGACCTCTTTGATATGCTACCGAATAATCCCAAGATTATTCCAACTCAACCCTAAGAATAGAGGCCAAATTTTCAGCCAATTTCTCTTGTGAATAGTGACGTGAATAGTGTGTTTCAAAAGGCTTGGAAGAACTCTCTTTATATAGGAGAGTAAAACTTAACCTCCAAGGATTAAATAATTAAGAGATAATTATTACATTAATCCTTTTTCCAAATAAAAGATAAATAAAATAATTATCCCAAACAAATTAGGATAAATCATATTATTATCTAATATTTCATGAATTATCAATTAACAAATAAAAGATAAATCACATATTAAATAATTATCCAAGAAAACTAATTTCCTAATAATTAAATAATATAACAAAAATGCGCCACCAACCTTAATCAAATAAGGTCACGCATCTTTTGATATTTGACCAATTGAGTCAAAAAGGTCAACACACTAATTTTGTAGTAAGTCACATGAAAAATGTCTTTTAAGTGTATTTAATTATTTAGTCCAACTAAACAATTAATCCACATATCAAATTAAATAGCCCAATCCAACTATTTAATTATAATTGAGGTGCAACGACGAGAAACCTATATGCTATATTAGAGCCACGTCGGGGACCATGGACCCATATTCGAGAGCTACAATAAATCGAATAAAATTATTCATCGATGTAATAATTATATCCAACCTATTAATTCCGGGATTACACCACCATAAACCCGAAATCGAACTCTATCGAATATAGATAACTTACACTCAATTTATGAGTCGAAAGCGCCCACTGATATAATCATTACATACGGATAAATCCTCCATAGATCGCTCATTTCGATTCGGGATATTTCCGTAAACCCTTCTCGAAACATATTATCCTTATTTACCATTAACCCCTAGTGATCAATTAGTTCATATTCAATATAATATGAACTCGGCCGATCGATCGCTTTCTAGGGTCAACAAATAAGGAATCTGTCTCGCCTACTTCCCGAGGAAGGAATGGATTCCATATCTGTGATAGCACGGACTACTCACTCATCCCGAGAATAGAGCCAACGAGAAGTGTTGGACCACATACTTCAAGTGATCCTTACTAACACATCAAACACTACCCTAGTCTAAGCGTTAAATGCCTCAGGATCACCTCGGGATTAAGATTAATCCATATATGATCATCTTGTGATTCGATAAAACTTCTCGATTACGGAATTATATCGAGAACTCAAATCAAATCGGTCCAAATTTCTATATGATTATCATCATATATAAATGCCCCACTAGGTACCATATTACCGATAAATCCGGATAAGACTCGTCACACCTAAAGTGTTCTCAGGCGCATTAATAGCAAATTAATCATGAGACCCGCACTCGATTAATAATCGCTACGGACTAAGTTAATTTTAAGTACATCTCACTAACTCAATCCTCTTGTGTATAGCCATACACCGAGTTATGTGATTACATAAACGAGGTACTTAGGGTTTTAGTAGTGTCTTAATTATAAACATACATGCATATAATAAGATGAATTATTAATTACGTCCCTAAAACAATTATATAATTGTCTTTCGGCACTACACCTAACAATCTCCCACTTGCACGAAAGGCAAGTGGATTAATTGTTTTAGAGCACACCCTTATTTATCTATATCTACAACATTCTCCCACTTGCTCAAAACAAGTGAGACGAATCCTCAAAACTGCACCCTCCAAGCGCATCTTAGTAATTCATCCTTCCAAGCACGACCGGAGTGTGCCGCCACAGGGTAGGTCAGTGACCCGGCGCATACTCATAATCCGAATACCATGTGACCTGGTACACCGATCGGTAGGATGTCGGCTTGAGTCAATCTTTGGGATCGAACGTCGCTTTTCCATCTAATCCGGTGGTATGATATCAATATGCCTTTGATTCAACACCGAGGACGAAAATCGACTTAACGATCATCCTTCATCCGACCTAAAGTCAGAATCAGTGTCATCACTTATATTCTAGTTTGCACCTGAATATACTAGCATATTATTCCTCATTCTCCCGAAGATACTTGAGGATTCACTAAACATCCCATTTCGTATTCATCCTCAGGTTTAGATAACCATTCCTGAGAGGTAGGGTAGACTACATCGTTGAATGCTGTATAAATGCAAGAATATCTTAACCAGGTGAATGGATGGGATTGCCAATGATCGATTCTTGCGGATTTGAGCGAATCAAATCCTTTAGAATGAATCCCGATGGCATGTCAGACTCTGACTTCAGATAACACACCCATGTTGTTTCCAATTGTTTCAGTGTTACCGTTCACAAACACTAATCTACATACTACTTTACTAATATTGATGCCAAGTCTACAAAAGACTTATCAACATTCTGGTCAAGTCCACATATTAAAATATATTACTTTGAAATGACCTAGAGGTTTGCTTTAATCCCCAAAGGATATAAGCTATGGCAGGCTTCCTGCCAAAGGTTCTTCTCGAATAAATTAAGATACCGTTAGTCTCGCAAAAGGTCTTGTGGAATCACCCTATTTTATGCTTTGTAACGAATCCGTTATTTGTTCTTAGCTAAAACCCTACATTTCGAATGAATTCGATTCCGTTGTTCGGCAAGAAAGTCTTAGGAATCACCCCCATTTCCCGCTCTCTGACGAAAATCAAGCAAGACTGTGATAAGAGAGATCACGGTCCGGTTAACTCTCTACCTTTTGTGGAATCACCCCTAAATTACTCACTTTGCTATTGAAAGTTAAACTTTCCTATTCATTCGACTCTTCTCCGTGTAGTTCCAATTACTCCCACTGGGCTGAGATACTCGGTGGTTCTACAAGAGTCTCAACAGAAATTGGAGTATCATACTCCATTCACGGGGTTATGGCTTTTAACCAACCTCTATGATCGAGGATCCTACACACGACCCACAAAGGATTATAGGTCATCAATCGCCTATAGACCGTAAGGTCTGCAATGGGTAATGGACAAACCATACTCCCACTTGCATTTTGGGTGGATCGATATAATTGATCTAGTTTAGTAGTTTTTATTAGTGTTGTCACCAATCGCCGGTGTTGGATGTGGATCGAACAAATCGATTAGTAACATCTTGAGTACATATACTTCAAGATCCAAGGTTGTTATTTATAGACTCTATCAGACCGAGTTAGACAGTATAACCGTCATTCTCTGGATTTTCCGAGTTTCATAACCAACCTTTACTCAATGCATTAAGATATTTCACGTCCTGAACGTGTACGCAAAATTTCCATCCTACCTTCAAGCACTCGGTGCTAAATGCCTCTATTTACGGAAGTGGGGTGAACCGAATTCACTCCTTATCCACAAATGCGTAGGCATCTTTTAGGTAGACTTCTCGGTTTTTCAATACAACCGTTATTTTGCAACCAATATCTTAAATGAGTTCAGCAGCGTATCGTAGCACATCAATAACTATTTAAGGCAAATTTATGGTGTATCCCTTAGTGAAAACATTCCACCTGGGGCGGGCCCAAAGATCAGTCCCAAGACTACGCGATAACCTATTTACGAGTATGGAATACTCTATCTCTCGATGAAATCGAGATTTCCTCAAATATTTTGGATAAACTTATTGGAGTTTCGTAGTTGTCGGACCCTGATGTCACTACTTGAAAAAACTCCCACTAGCTTGTACCTTTCATACGACCCCGAAGGTCAATATGAACAAGCTATGTAACTTCTTTGAATCTATTACCCTTTCCCGATTGAAAGGAAACTTAGGCATTGTTCCTTTGAGACAGGGGTTCCTTTGACTGGGAGATAGGAATCACCCTAAGCCGCCTGCAGATCTTATCGTTGGGGAATATGCACTAATTAATAGTATATAAAGAAATGTTTATCTAAATACGGAAACCATTTGCGTTTATATAGTTTTAAGATGCGTTACTAATACCTTTTCAGCAATGCTTAGTGGTTCTGACTTTATCAAACAAAAGTACGAGTCTTGGATTCGCGCTACGAATGTTATATTCATCGTCAATAAGACAAACAAATTACCCTATTGAAAATGAATACGCTGCGTTCAACGAATCCAAAAACAGAAAATTAATTTTCTTTCGTGATACTCAAGAATTGAATCCAAGATTCATTTCCTTGTATCACTCCCACTAGTCTATCTGAAATAACTGCCCGTTGTCTATTTTATTTATCGTTTAATGCAAAGCTACCTAGTTCTTCCAAAGAACTTAGCTTTTGAGAAAATTTAAGGATGCATTGGTCAGTCGATCCGAAATCACTTTCCTTATCTCCTAATTTCCAATTAATTTTCCGGTTTAGCCTTAAAACTACTTAGTTTAGACGACTAACACGTATAAACATTCTTTCCATTCTCGACTTTCCTTAGATGGAAACAGTCTTGAACTAGCAGTTCGAGTGAGTAGACACTACTCTTGAACTGTGGGACGTTCAGTGTTACTTGTTTGGACTATCGGTTTTTCTAATCGTCAAATTATAAGACCAAAGCTCCGACTAGTTTATCGGTTCCAAATACCGTCTAACTAGCAACACTTTGTATTTATGATTTTTCAAAGATCAGAAAATCCCCAGAACTAAGCTCCCACTAGTTTATCAGTTCCAAATACTGTCTAACTAGAAATGCTTTGTTCATGATGTTTCAACGATTATAAAATCTCGTAACTAAGCTCCTACTAGTTTATCGGTTCAAAATACTTGCCTAACTAGTAACGCTTTATTCTTGTTTTTCCAATAAATGGAGAAACTTCATGTGCGATCTATTACACATTTCTAATAATTCGGAAAAACAACAAATCATAAGGCTAAGGCTCCTACTAGTTTATCGGTTCCAAATACCGCCTAACTAGCAACGCCTTATGTATATGATTTTCCAATTTTTCAATTTAGAAATTTGTTGTGTAATTACACTTTTAAAATTCACTAAATGAATTTTATCCGATAGTCCTATGTCATCTTTTGTGAACTAAGTATGGTCGTCTCTCGCTCAACACGAGTGTGACACCCGTGACATACCTATACTATGTCACTTAAGTTTTAAAGGCTCAAGAGAAAATCTCTTCCGAAAAATTTACTGCATTCTGTTGATAATTACAACGTACTTGTTACTTCCACATTTTTTAATGAAGTCCTATTTCTAACAGTTCAGTAGTCTAGAGATTAAATTTGTAATATGACAGAAAGTTAAATTCAAAATTAAATTTTCACTACTAGATTTTTATTTTAGGAATAATAAACTATAAAGTCTATCCTACCATTCCAAGGATTTAACCTCGTATAGTACTGTCCGAGAGGGTCGATATCAGTACTATGACGGTTAAACTGAGACAATGTCTCTCAATGATTAAGCTTCGAGAATCGAACATCTCACGGGAATCAGACATCCGGACCTTAATCATTGATTACCTTCCTTTTTCTAGCCTAGATATTTCGAAAATATCCATAAAGAGTGTGACCTACTATATCAGATCTCAGAGTACGCCCCGAGTATGCCTACGAGGCGGTGTCGCTGACCCGACGAGTACCGAAATCCTATCCTTTCGGAGACCAAGCCTTGAATTTTGATAGCGGTGAACACCATCCGAAGGGGCGAAATCAAAGCGCACGAGGCGTCACCATTCTCTCACGTGCTTGCATCTATAGTAGAGGCCGTGGGGTTGGTATCGCCGCTTCCCGCTCCCACTCAATATTTTGAAAAAGTGGTGGGTTTACTAATTACGGTTGCGGTCTTGACAATAAGAAACAATAAATCAAAGTACTCCGAATAGGGTCGGTTATGTAGGCAAGCCTACGCCGTCTTATTCGTTGGAACATATGTGACGATTCGGCCAATCCGCAGAGAAGCCCCGCTTAGCCCGAAGGCTTATCGGCTATGCTAAGTCCTATCGAATCTACCATAACGCACATCACACGTGGAGGAGTCGATTGAGCCAAGCTCGGTTGAACTCGCCCAACCATGGTTAGACCATTTCGAACCCATGTACTAAGATTCTCCGATTTCTAAGTTGTCACCCAAAGCGTAATCTCGTTTTTGTTTAAGGTGGGTTCACTGAGAAGCCATCACCGAAAAAGCTCAACGATTTATCCAAGTGGGATTCACCGAGAATCCATCACTAAAATCGTAAACGATTGACATAAACCCGGGTCCTCGGTTTTATAATTAGCTACTTATTATTTAACTATCACATATTAAATTAATAAGCATTCATACTAATTATTCGAGTTATACATGCCGAATTTATTCGAAATAAACTAGCTACATGTATGCATTGGAGTGGAATCATGAAGATGCAAGTCATGGCAATTTTCCGGTTTTAAGCACGTAATCTTGATCAAACACAAAATTATACCGAAAAGTAAACACCGAGATGGATCGTTGGTACCCCCGTATCTATCCTATTAAAAAAACACAAACCCTAACTAGGATTTACTATTTGCTAATCTGCTGCTGCTGCGAATTATCGATGATCGGAAATCCAAACGAACCTTGATCGTCATGAAACTTTATGGATCTATTCTTCACTCCGCCTACTTCAATCTGAACGGTTGGATCTTCGTTTCAATGGTCCAATTTTCTCCAGCAATCCGCCGATCTAACTGCTGCATCTGTTTATAACTGCGGCGCAACAGTGTCTTCCTGGGGACGATCGGGCATCGAGACAAATCCCGATCGACCTCAAATTTTTATTGCTTGTTCATAACTCCATGGTAGTCAATCTGAACGGTCGGATCTTCGTTTCAACGGTCCAATCTCTTCCAGAAATTCGACGAACTCACAGCTAGGGTTTTAATGCCTGCTGTGATTTTCTGTTACAGCAGCAACTTTATAGCAGCGATCGGACATCGAGATCGACTCCGATCGTCACGAAATTTTGAGGGCATGTTCTTCAACTTTTATTCTTCATTCTGACTGGAGGGATTGTCGTTTCAACGGCTCAAACTCCGGGAAAAAATAAAAAACGGAACATCAATAAAACAGATCTACTTCTAGGAAATTAAAATTACAAAATTTCCTATACTCATATAAACGAATTTATATGAGTTTACAATAGATCTAACGAGTAAAAAATACCAACCCCAATCCATCTCTTCAACCACAACAATCACAAGCATACAATCATGATTAAATTCGAATTTTACCAAAAAAGCGAAATAAAACATCTAAAAACATGCTTTTCCACCAAGATCTCGAATTATATACTTTGATCGTTAGATCAAAGGCTCTCGATACCACTTGTCGATGTAATATCGCCGGATCAATCATGAATTGACCCGATTGCGCGAAGAAGGCATCGATCTAGATCTAAACGAAACAAAATACATAAATAAAAGATCTAAACCTACAAGGGGTTTAGGAGCCTCTACCTTTTATGGTGCTTAACTCCAAGAACGATAGATCTCCAAGAACACGTATTTTGAGAAGCCACACCTTCCAACGTGTGTCTCCCAAAGAACACCAGGTGGATGGTGTTTCCCGCCGCCGACCTCTTTGATATGCTACCGAATAATCCCAAGATTATTCCAACTCAAACCCTAAGAATAGAGGCCGAAATTTTCAGCCAATTTCTCTTGTGAATAGTGACGTGAATAGTGTGTTTCAAAAGGCTTGGAAGAACTCTCTTTATATAGGAGAGTAAAAACTTAACCTCCAAGGATTAAATAATTAAGAGATAATTATTACATTAATCCTTTTTCCAAATAAAAGATAAATAAAATAATTATCCCAAACAAATTAGGATAAATCATATTATTATCTAATATTTCATGAATTATCAATTAACAAATAAAAGATAAATCACATATTAAATAATTATCCAAGAAAACTAATTTCCTAATAATTAAATAATATAACAAAAATGCGCCACCAACCTTAATCAAATAAGGTCACGCATCTTTTGATATTTGACCAATTGAGTCAAAAAGGTCAACACACTAATTTTGGTAAAAATCACTTTAAAAATGTCTTTTCCGTGTATTTAATTATTTAGTCCAACTAAACAATTAATCCACATATCAAATTAAATAGCCCAATCCAACTATTTAATTATAATTGAGGTGCAACGACGAGAAACCTATATGCTATATTAGAGCCACGTCGGGGGGCCACGGACCCATATTCAAGAGCTTACAATAAATCGAATAAAATTATTCATCGATGTAATAATTATATCCAACCTATTAATTCCGGGATTACACCACCATAAACCCGAAATCGAACTCTATCGAATATAGATAACTTACACTCAATTTATGAGTCGAAAGCGTCCATCGATATAATCATTACATACGGATAAATCCTCCATAGATCGCTCATTTCGATTCGGGATATTTCCGTAAACCCTTCTCGAAACATATTATCCTTATTTACCATTAACCCCTAGTGATCAATTAGTTCATATTCAATATAATATGAACTCGGCCGATCGATCGCTTTCTAGGGTCAACAAATAAGGAATCTGTCGCTACTTCCCGAGGGAAGGAATGGATTCCATATTCGTGATAGCACGTACTACTCACTCATCCCGAATAGAGCCAACGAGAAGTGTTGGACCACATACTTCAAGTGATCCTTACTAACACATCAAACACTACCCTAGTCTAAGCGTTAAATGCAGGATCACCTCAGATTAAGATTAATCCATATATGATCATCTTGTGATTCGATAAAACTTCTCGATTACGGAATTATATCGAGAACTCAAATCAAATCGGTCCAAATTTATATGATTATCATCATAAATAAATGCCCCACTAGGTACCATATTACCGACAATCGGATAAGATCACACACACCTAAAGTGTTCAGGCGCATTAATAGCAAATTAATCATGAGACCCGTGATCGATTAATAATCGCTACGGACTAAGTTAATTTTAAGTACATCTCACTAACTCAATCCTCTTGTGTATAGCCATACACCGAAAGTTATGTGATTACATAAACGAGGTACTTAGGGTTTTCGTTAGTGTCTTAATTATAAACATACATGCATATAATAAGATGAATTATTAATTACGTCCCTAAAACAATTATATAATTGTCTTTCGGCACTACACCTAACAATCTCCCACTTGCACGAAAGGCAAGTGGATTAATTGTTTTAGAGCACACCCTTATTTATCTATATCTACAACATTCTCCCACTTGCTCAAAACAAGTGAGACGAATCCTCAAAACTGCACCCTCCAAGCGCATCTTAGTAATTCATCCTTCCAAGCACGACCGAGTGTGCCGCGCCAGGTAGGTCGGTGACCCGGCGCATACTCGTAATCCGAATACCATGTGACCTGGTACACTCGATCGTAGGATGTCGGCTTGAGTCAATCTTTGGGATCAAACGCCGCTTTCCATCTAATCCGGTGGTATGATATCAATATGCCTTTGATTCAACACCGAGGACGAAATCGACTTAACGATCATCCTTCATCCGACCTAAAGTCGAATCGGTGTCATCACTTATATTCTAGTTTGCACCTGAATATACTAGCATATTATTCCTCATTCTCCCGAAGATACTTGAGGATTCACTAAACATCCCATTTCGTATTCATCCTCAGGTTTAGATAACCATTCCTGAGAGGTAGGGTAGACTACATCGTTGAATGTTTGTATAAATGCAAGAATATCTTAACCAGGTGAATGGATGGGATTGCCAATGATCGATTCTTGCGGATTTGAGCGAATCAAATCCTTTAGAATGAATCCCGATGGCATGTCAGACTCTGACTTCAGATAACACACCCATGTTGTTTCCAATTGTTTCAGTGTTACCGTTCACAAACACTAATCTACATACTACTTTACTAATATTGATGCCAAGTCTACAAAAGACTTATCAACATTCTGGTCAAGTCCACATATTAAAATATATTACTTTGAAATGACCTAGAGGTTTGCTTTAATCCCCAAAGGATATAAGCTATGGCAGGCTTCCTGCCAAAGGTTCTTTCTGAATAAATTAAGATACCGTTAGTCTCAAAAAAGGTCTTGTGGAATCACCCTATTTTATGCTTTGTAACGAATCCGTTATTTGTTCTTAGCTAAAACCCTTCTGTTCTGAATGAATTCAGATTCCGTTGTTCGGCAAGAAAGTCTTAGGGAATCACCCCCATTTCCCGCTCTCTGACGAAATCAAGCAAGACTGAGTGATAAGAGAGATCACGGTCTGGTTAACTCTCTACCTTTTAGGGAATCACCCCTAAATTACTCAGCTTTGCTATTGAAAGTTAAACTTTCCTATTCATTCGACTCTTCTCCGTGTAGTTCCAATTACTCCCACTTGGGCTGAGATACTCGGTGGTTCTACAAGAGTCTCAAATGCAATGGAGTATCATACTCCATTCACGGGTGGTTATGGCTTTTAACCAACCTCTATGATCGATCCTACACACACCCCACAAAGGATTATAGGTCATCAATCACGCCTCTATAGATCGTAAGGTCCTGCAATGGGTAATGGACAAACCATACTCCCACCGCATTTTGGGTGGATCGATATACCGATCTAGTTTAGTAGTTTTTATTAGTGTTGTCACCAATCACGCCGTGTTGGATGTGGATCGAACAAATCGATTAGTAACATCTTGAGTACATATACTTCAAGATCCAAGGTTGTTATTTATAGACTCTATCGAGACCGAGTTAGACAAAGATAACCGCTATTCTCTCGATTTTCCGAGTTTCATAACCAACCTTTACTCAATGCATTAAGATATTTCACGTCCCGAACGTGTGCGCGAAATTTCCATCCTACCTTCAAGCACTCGGTGCTAAATGCCTCTATTTACGGAAGTGGGGTGAACCGAATTCACTCCTTATCCACAAATGCGTAGGCATCTTTTAGGTAGACTTCTCGGTTTTTCAATACAACCGTTATTTTGCAACCAATATCTTAAATGAGTTCAAAGAAATGATCGTAGCACATCAATAACTATTTAAGGCAAATTTATGGTGTATCCCTTAGTGAAAACATTCCACCGGGAGGCGGGCCCAAAGATCACCCCAAGACTACGCGATAACCTATTTCCGAGTATGGAATACTCTATCTCCGATGAAATCGAGATTTCCTCCAAATATTTTGGATAAACTTATTGGAGTTTCGAGTAGTTGTCGGACTGGATGTCACTACTTGAAAAAACTCCCACTAGCTTGTACCTTTCATACGACCCGAAGGTCAATATGAACAAGCTATGTAACTTCTTTGAATCTATTACCCTTTCCCGATTGAAAGGAAACTTAGGCATTGTTCCTTTGAGACAGGGTTCCTTTGATCGAGATAGGAATCACCCTAAGCCGGTCTGCAGATCTTATCGTTGGGAATATGCACTAATTAATAGTATATAAAGAAATGTTTATCTAAATACGGAAACCATTTGCGTTTATATAGTTTTAAGATGCGTTACTAATACCTTTTCAAAGAATGCTTAGTGGTTCGACTTTATCAAACAAAAGTATTTAGTCTTGGATTCACACTACGAATGTTATATTCATCGTCAATAAGACAAACAAATTACCCTATTGAAAATGAATACGCTGCTCCAACGAATCCAAAAGCAGAAAATTAATTTTCAGTGATACTCAAGAATTGAATCCAAGATTCATTTCCTTGTATCACTCCCACTAGTCTATCTCTGAAATAATCGCCCGTTGTCTATTTTATTTATCGTTTAATGCAAAGCTACCTAGTTCTTCCAAAGAACTTAGCTTTTGAGAAAATTTAAGGATGCATTGGTCAGTCGATCCGAAATCACTTTCCTTATCTCCTAATTTCCAATTAATTTTCCGGTTTAGCCTTAAAACTACTTAGTTTAGATGACTAACACGTATAAACATTCTTTCCATTCTCGACTTTCCTTAGATGGAAACAGTCTTGAACTAGCAGTTCGTGTGAGTAGACACTACTCTTGAACTGTGGGACGTTCAGTGTTACTTGTTTGGACTATCGGTTTTTCTAATCGTCAAATTATAAGACCAAAGCTCCGACTAGTTTATCGGTTCCAAATACCGTCTAACTAGCAACACTTTGTATTTATGATTTTTCAAAGATCAGAAAATCCCCAGAACTAAGCTCCCACTAGTTTATCAGTTCCAAATACTGTCTAACTAGAAATGCTTTGTTCATGATGTTTCAACGATTATAAAATCTCCAGAACTAAGCTCCTACTAGTTTATCGCCCAAATACTGTCTAACTAGTAACGCTTTATTCTTGTTTTTCCAATAAATGGAGAAACTTACATGCGATCTATTACACATTTCTAATAATTCGAAAAACAACAAATCATAAGGCTAAGGCTCCCACTAGTTTATCGGTTCCAAATACCGTCTAACTAGCAACGCCTTATGTATATGATTTTCCAATTTTTCAATTTAGAAATTTGTTGTGTAATTACACTTTTAAAATTCACTAAATGAATTTTATCTGATAGTCCTATGTCATCTTTTGTGAACTAAGTATGGTCGTCTCTCGTTCACCCCGAGTGACACCCGTGACATACCTATACTATGTCACTTAAGTTTTAAAGGCTCAAGAGAAAATCTCTTCCGAAAATTCTTTCGTGATTCGCTTGATAATTACAACGTACTTGTTACTTCCACATTTTTTAATGAAGTCCTATTTCTAACAGTTCAGTAGTCTAGAGATTAAAGTTGTAATATGACAGAAAGTTAAATTCAAAATTAAATTTTCACTACTAGATTTTTATTTTAGGAATAATAAACTATAAAGTCTATCCTACCATTCCAAGGATTTAACCTCGTATAGTACTGTCCGAGAGGGTCGATATCGATTTATGACGGTTAAATCGAGACAATGTCTCTCAATGATTAAGCTTCGAGAATCGAACATCTCACGGAATCGACATCCGGACCTTAATCATTGATTACCTTCCTTTTCTAGCCTAGATATTTTGAAAATATCCATAAAGAGTGTGACCTACTATATCGGATCTCGAGTACGCCCGAGTATGCCTACGAGGCGGTCGTGTCGTGACCCGACGAGTACCGAAATCCTATCCTTTCGGAGACCAAGCCTTGAATTTTGATAGCGGTGAACACCATCCGAAGGGGCCGAAATCAAAGCGCACGAGGCGTCACCATTCTCTCACGTGCTTGCATCTATAGTAGAGGCCGTGGGGTTGGTGTCGCCTTCCCGCTCCCACTCAATATTTTGAAAAAGTGGTGGGTTTACTAATTACGGTTGCGGTCTTGACAATAAGAAACAATAAATCAAAGTACTCGAATAGGTCGGTTATGTAGGCAAGCCTCACGCCGTCCTTATTCGTTGGAACATGTGTGACGATTCAGGCCAATCCGGCAGAGAAGCCCCGCTTTAGCCCGAAGGCTTATCGGCTATGCTAAGTCCTATCGAATCAGCATAGAACGCACATCACACGTGGAGGGAGTCGATTGAGCCGAAGCTCGTTGAACTCGCCCAACCATGGTTAGACCATTTCCAACCCATGTACTAAGATTCTCCGATTTCTAAGTTGTCACCCAAAGCGTAATCTCGCTTTTGTTTAAGGTGGGTTCACCGAGAAGCCATCACCGAAAAAGCTCAACGATTTATCCAAGTGGGATTCACCGAGAATCCATCACTAAAATCGTAAACGATTGACATAAACCCGGTCCTCGGTTTTATAATTAGCTACTTATTATTTAACTACCACATATTAAATTAATAAGCATTCATACTAATTATTCGAGTTATACATGCCTAATTTATTCGAAATAAACTAGCTACATGTATGCATTGGAGTGGAATCATGAAGATGCAAGTCATGGCAATTTTCCGGTTTTAAGCACGTAATCTTGATCAAACACAAAATTATACCGAAAAGTAAACACCGAGATGGATCGTTGGTACCCCCGTATCTATCCTATTAAAAAAAAACACAAACCCTAACTAGGATTTACTATTTGCTAGAGAAGAAATGATTTTACCCTGGCGGCTCGACCAATCACCGCCACACTCTTCGCACTGCGTCGGAAAGGTCCTACCCAAGTGGCATTCGCCGACCCAGTCAGGATCACTAAGCTCCACACCTGGCGGGGGAATGTTCACGACAGGCAGAATCCCCGGCACCAAACAGCCCGGGATCCCTGCCATCCTCGCGCTACCCAGCTTTACGTTCGTCAACATCCGGACACTGATCATGCGGACCTGTGCAGATCTGTCCGCGGAGCTAATCAAGGCCACAATCGCCTCTACTTCTTTAGGGCTTGCGAAAGGAACCGCTCTGTCTTTAAGCCACTTGGAGTCTAGTCCGCGTGCAGCCCGGCTCCCAAAATGCGGGAATGGCCATCCGACCCTGGATTGCACCCGCAATACTCTTTGACTCCAGTTATAGATTTTGTTGTCAGCAGGGTAAAAAGGGCGAGGCCTCCCCTCACGCGCCCTCACGCTCACCTGCCCCGGAGTTTGGGTGCCGACGAAATCATGGAATTCCCTAAACAGACCCAAGGAGGGCTCAATTCCATTAAGGCGACACGTCGCAATAAACGCCGCCAGGTCCTAACAGCATTAGGGTGAAAGTCCGCCGGCAAGGCTTCCAGCAAATACATCACCTCCACCAAAAAAGGATCGAAAGGGGGCCTGAACCCCGCCAGGAAATTGTCAAAAGGAACGTACAACTGGTCCCTGGCGGAGCGCCCGCAAGTATACTCATACTGTCGACTGTCCATGCACGGGCAAAAATGATAGTCATCGGAGAGCTGGTATCGGGCGCGGATAGTGGTGTTAAAGTCGGCGCGCGATAACAAAGATCTCCATTCTCATCGACAGCCGCGATGCATGGCCTTCGACTTGCCACCCTCTTCCAAACACTCCGCATCGCAAGCGATCTGGATTTTCCCTCTCGCAGGCGGAGCTAGCGGTGTCCAGGTGCCCTACGGCCGTCCCTTCGCTTTTGCGGCCTCGGGCCGACGCCGCTGAATCCTTTCACCGACAGGTCTTAGAAATTCGCTCTCTGGGAGCTAAATGTCGCAAGGATTCGAGCGGTGAGTGTCGTTATAAGGAGCCTTTGGGCCTCGCCCGATCTCGGCGTGAGTCCTCTTCGTCGAAATGAGAAGGAGAAACCTCGCCGCCACCCCTTCCTCGGCCCGCCATCACCATAATTAAATTCTTCGTGATCGCTGTCGTCCCATTGCATGCGACATGCCGCAAAATGAAGAGAGGTGGATCAACGCTTGATCAGTCGACACCCCCCCACCCCATTTCCGCGCACACACCAACAAAGACAGGGGCAACGGAGTCATAAAGAAATACTACACGTAAAAATTGAAAAATTGCTCCCTAATCCTGAAGGCTTCAAGTTTACAAAAGAAGGGTTTAGGCATACGGATTCTGTCACCGGTTATAGAACCTCAAAAATCCGAATATCTACGGGACGGCGTGCCTTATGATCTATACAGAGGCCAGGAATCAACCACGAAATGACGATCAACAAAGAAAAACCCAGTGTTAGGTCGGATAAAGATGGTACCTTTATGATCTGGATGGCAGAAAATTGGGAAGACAAAGATGATCACTCCGATCGCTGTAAAGAGCTCACTCCGATGGAGTTCAAACACAGCCTCAGCCTCAGAATTCTGGAAACTTGGTTCCAAATCACCACAAGATGCTCTTAATTTCTGGCTTGGTAGAAAGGATTTCGATCAGCCTGAAAATTTTGGAAAAAGGTTTTCGTAAAAGTGGAAGAAGGAAGGGCAACGCCCCCTTAAATAGACAAGCACTCAACCAACCAACGGTCGTGATTGTTTTCAACCAACGGTCGTGATTGTTTTTCATCCAACGGTTCGGGTTTGCGCGGGAAAGCAAAAAGTTTCGGAATTGGACACGACGCTTTGAAATTTGAAGTTTGCGTAAAAAACGAAACGCCATCATCACCAGCCATCACGACCTACGGCGAAACGTCACCTCGTCGGAACTGAAAGGACGCCACATTTAATGATACGCAGCGTTCTACAGCCCATTTATATTGCTCCACGTTGCACGCCGTCAGTAATAGCTCGCCTGTACAGTTTGCGCTTTCGCCAACACAAATGCCTTCGCCATCTCGCCTGGGATCGCAGAAAATGATTAAATCGAAAAACTCAACATGTCGACCTCGGTCGGACCAACGAGCATGGACGATTTACATCGCAAGCTCTCGCCGCGATCGCGGCGACGGAAACGACTCCTCGCGGCTTATCTCGGATCGCCTACATCTTTGCACCTCAACATGTCGACCTCGGTCAGACCAACGAGCACGGACGATTTACATCGCAAGCTCTCAAGCCGCAGTCGCGGCGACTGCAACGACTCTCGCGGCATATCTGGATCGCTTACATCTTTGTGCACCTCAACATGTCGACCTCGGTCGGACCAACGAGCACGACGATTTACATCGCAAGCTCTCAAGCCGCGATCGCGGCGGCGGAAACAGCCTCTCCGCGGCATATCTGGATCGCTTCTATGCAGGCACTCAACATGTCGACCTCGGTCGGACCAACGAGCACGGACGATTTACATCGCAAGCTCTCAAGCCGCGATCGCGGCGACGCGTAACGCTCTCTCGCGGCATATCTGGATCGCTTCATCTTTGGCACTCAACATGTCGACCTCGGTCAGACCAACGAGCACGGACGATTTACATCGCAAGCTCTCAAGCCGCAGTCGCGGCGATCAGAACAGCTCCTCGCGGCATATCTGGATCGCTCTATGCTGTGCACCTCAAGTCGCTGTTCGCGGGTGTCATCACACCTCCCCGCTGCGTCCACAAACTGACAGGTATCCCAAACGGATGGAACGGTTCAAAAGCCATCATTGGTGGTCTTTCCGAGTCTTAGCCGCGTTTGATAGGGCTACTTTGACTAGGGACTATTCCGGACGAAAAATAGCCCATGATTACCCACCATAAATAACCGTCCCTTCGAATGCTCATAATGACGGTAAACCTCTCAGATAACCATCATTACGCCGGTCATTATGACTGTCTCTTCAGATAGCCGCCGCTCTGTCTGCCTACCATTATGGTAATCCATGCCAAACACGCCACCTCCTCTATAAAACCAGCCATGTTATTGCCTTCTCCACAAACGCTTACTCTCCCATTTGAGTCACTCGTTTCTTCCTTACAAAATCAGAAAAACAAGAATGTCTCAGTCAGATAATGATGAATACGAGTTTATGGAGGAATACAAAGGCAACGAGCACTGAATCCGGCTTGCATTTTCTCCACAACCCATCAGTGGGAGAACAACCCCCAATCTCAATACCACGAGTAGAAGTGGAACAGAATCTCGATACCGCTGCCGCCTTCCTGCTGCCCGAGATTGCGGAGTTAGAGCATGAAGAGGAAGCTGAGATAAGCGAATCCAGAATCTTGCGAGCTCATAGGAGGATCAGAGGTATTCATCGGCGATCGGATCCATGAGACGCCCAGAGCGTACTATTCAAAAAATTCGTGACGCCTAATCCGAATTAGAAACCGCCAGGGGCCATGGTCGACGCCATGACTGCAGGAAGAATGGCAAAGCGTCTTTCACCAGAATTGGGCCCCTTACAATCACCGAGTTCGCAAGCTGAGATCCAAGATGAGAGAAGATCGCTTCCTATATGAGGGGAGGACGACCTGGTAGGCCGTCGGATGAGAGAAGATCGCTTCCTATATCTGAGAAAGGGGCGGCCGGGTAGGTCAGTTCCCTTGTCGCTTGCGACTGACTGCGAACTATCAAGCGCGATGCCGACTCCAGATCACCACTAACGTGTACTAGGAGGAGGAAACCCGCTGGTAGTGATTGGCAGGCCTTTCGTATAGCGTCAACTTCACGATGCGCTCGCGGGTTATGTTGCATCAACTTCATGTCACAACCCCGCCTCGCCTCTGATGGAGCGGTCTTGAGATTTCTGATACAAACAGAGAGTACTCTTTTCCCTTGCTTAAGATTTTTTCCCACTGGGTTTTTCTTAAGAGAGGTTTTGATGAGGCTCTACTAGCTTGTGTCCCTAATCATGAGTCCGCTCAATTTTTGTCTTCCAAGAGTGTTCATCAACGAAGACTCCTCGACCAGAATACTACTCTACGCCGCAACGATTTTCCGCCGCAGAGTAGGGGGCCATTGATGATACGGAACCTGACACGGTCCCATTATTCCCGGTCAACTCGTCGGAGGGCATAAGTCAAACTCTTTTCCTGAACATGACCGCGCGACGTCGCCAACTCCTTGGCCATCCCGCCAAAGATCTTGGATAAGGGGGCCGCGCCAGCGGACGGGCGGATCCATTTATATGAGAAACTCCACCGGTTAATGGAAAGTTCATAAGCTTAGATAGAACGCGGGGCCAACTGCCATCTATCGGGCATCGACACCGCTAGCACAAGTAGTCTTTTACAGCTTTATCCTTTCCCTATAAATACCCCCACTATGACATTAATGAATATAGAACAAATTTTGCGCATTTATTTCCATGAGCACTGTTGCATCTCTCTCTCTCTCATTTATTGCTTTCATATTACCACCGTGAGTCCGCCACCAACCTCGATAAACGCCACCGTCCGACGGCGATAACCTCATTGATCGGAACACCACGAAGAGGCCAGATATCCCACATCCAGGTTTGCCACCCTGACTACCTGACGGAAACGGACCCGTCACTAACCTTTGGCTATTATTCCATCATCCTGCCTTTTATTTGAATAACACACATTAGCATTTATGCCAGAATTCTTTAAGGCAAGGATATCTTCAACAAGCAGTCTGCCGTCATCATTCCTAGATCCACCGTTAATAGCCATTACAGCAGAGACAGAGTCAGATTCCACAACAACCTGGGAGACACCATAGTCCTTAGCAATCCACAAAGCTTCTTTGATAGCCATCAATTCTCCTTGAAGGATGGAGTTTCTTCCCATAAATCCCACGAATCCTCTATACAATATTCCATTACCGTCTATGAAGACCCCACCAATGGCCACAATGCCTCTACTGTTAAGGGTGATTTTATACGTTTTATAAGGATATATTTTATGATAATTTCCCTCATATTTGTATAATTTGAATAAGAAACGAGTGTTTAATTGATTTATTGAGTAAATGAGGTTTTTAACGAGTTATTCGCAAAATTGGTTAATTTATGTGTTTTATTGATGATTTTATGTTTATTTGAATACTATTACACTTTGCGATGTTTTTGATGACGTGTAGACGCATAATTGCGGTTCAAAAGATGATTAAATGAAGATAAATGTCGGATTTAATGGATCAAAAAGAGATAAGGATGGAATTGGCTAGAAGAAAAGAGATAGAGTTGAAGATTTCGAATTTGGATCCAAATTGAGCAAGCGCCCAAGTCTCGTCGGCTGGATCAAGGTCTGTAATATTGGATCAAGCGCCCAGGTGAAGAAAGTTGATTCGAGAGAGTTTGGGCGCCGAGTGGACGGGCGTCTCAAGCAAGTCTGTAAGAATGGACGAAAGGCCCACCGAGTGGACGGGCGCCCTTAAACCGACTTAGCAAAGAGCCGCCTCGCTTTCTATAAATAGCAGCGCGTATTTCAACCCTAAGAATACATTATTGAGACCTATTGATACACAATCATTAGGAGAAAACCCTAAGCGGCCCTGCACTTCTTGGGGAGGTCAAGGTTGCGATTTTTCTTGTTTCTTTTCCGCTTTTTATTTCGTTTTGCTGTTGTTTTATGCTGAATGCTTGGAGGCTGAGCAATTGTTCAAACTATGTGAATCCGTTTCAGCAGGTTCTTCCTTTTCAATCTAGATTTGTTTTGCGAATTTGATTGAAGTTGTATTTTTCCTATGCTTATGTGCTATGCAATCAATATCGAAAGATGAATTGTTGTTGATGTTTACCATATGACGAGAGTCGGTGTAAACCTTAGATCACCATAGGAAAGATGGGATTTTTAACCTTGACATAACGAGAGTTGATAGGTTGAATATCTAGGTTGCTAGATTGAGAGATCTTACACCTTGTTTTGATAGCGTCAATCTTATATATCGAGAGATGAGAGATTGATAGGCGAATTATCTACGAGAGTAGAAATTCATACCTTTGATAGGTGAGCCACGACTTGAATTAAATCATCACAAGATAACTTCAGAGAGGAAATAAAGGGTTGCGGGAATGGTGGAATATTGTTTGTTCGTTGTTTAATCACCATGATCATCTTCTTGTTTACTGTTTATTTTATAGTTTATAGTTAGATATCGCGTTTCGCTTTTATCCTTCCTGGCTTTGACCGACAATCCTCCATCGATTTTTATTTTATCGTTTTGTTATTTTAGGTTTTTATAATAGTAGTATCAATCTTAGGAAAATTAATGAACTAGATACCTCGATTCCCTGTGATCGACTCCGGTATTAATCGCTATGCTACGATCCCTACACTTGGGGAATACCGGATTTATAAATTTATTACTTGTTATTTTCCATTGATAAAATCCGTGACATCTACCATTCTCATCAATATCCATGCAAATGCATAAGTGTTGACCTTAATCCAAATTTCTCGGTAGGAGGTTCCAAAGCAATCCAACGAGGCTCCTTCACAACAAGAATACATTAATTAGAACATTCAATAGTCATAACAACATTATACATGTGTTAATATCAAATTTAAAGCGATTTTTTTAATACTAAGAATGGACTTTAGGAGATGAGCCCCACATCTTTGATGGTACAAGAGTCTCCAATCAGTAGTTGCATGGTTGCTCCAAGTAAAGCGCAGTCCAGAGTAGCCCAAATCTATCAAGTTACAATTCTTTGACATTGAAGTTGAAGTTATCAATCCTACAAAGATTATTCTCGAGAGACGACAACATGAATTCTATTTGGGCGGGCTTCAATACGCTTAATATCGAGCAAATCAGCATTCCAAATGATACAAATACCTCCGATCTTCCAATAGGAGGAGGATAATGTATGGAACTCAGAAACCAATCTTAGCAATGACTTTAAAGGCTTTTTTCGCCTGGACGGTTTCAAGAAAGGATCACACATCGTGTTTCTGCTTCAAAAGAAACTCTTTGATGTGCCTCCTAAATTCTTTGGAGCCAAAGACCTCTGCAATTCCAAATGATGATCTTAATGATACCAAAGGTGATGAGAGGGGATGTTCTCAAAAGAAGAAAAATTACTATGAATCATTGCTTCCAGAATTCCAACTTGGGATCCTTCGGTCCTACTTGATGATAGACTCACATTCCACATCCGAATCATCTCCTTCCAGTCTATGGCTATTGTGCAGTCCTTCACCTGTGCACATATTCAACCATCAAACAAGACTTCACCTCCCCCAGTAGATGTATATTTGAGTTTAGTTTGGTCCTGTGCCATTAAATTCTCGCCATTCTCTTCAATAGAGGCTTGGTATTGTTGCTTTGTTAGGTTTACGAGTTACTTTAAGCAAAAAGATTCATGGGGTCATTTTACGAGTTACTTTAAGCAATGTCTGTGACATTGTACCATTATTGGTATATCAATATTATTTTATTAATTGTACTTTTCATTTGCAGACCCCTCCTCTTTTATTGTACTTTTTATTAATTGCAGAAACATATATAAAGGTTCTTCTTCTTTATTCATCCAAATCCCCTCCTTTCTTATTCTACTATTTTATTAATTGCAAACCTTAATACCCTAATTTATTTGCATGCATGCAACGACTGATGTATAAGAAACTACATCCATACGTTTCAAAAAACAAAAGAAACTACATCCATGATATCATTCAAACAAAGAATAAAACACTTAAAAAGATAATATTATAAATGATTTCATAAGAAAAAGTTATTACATAATATCAAAATAGACTGATAATATTATAAATAATTTCAAGTTCATAAAATTTTTACAACATAATATTATTAAATAAAATACAAATATGTAGATAAAGTGGGGTTTGGATGGGGATGGGATTTGATCACATGCCGTGATCCGAGAACTCTATAACATGCTCTCTTATTGGGAGAGTTTGTGGTCGAACCCCAACTCCACTTGGGGCCAAAGAAACATTATTGTTCCCCGCCATGGCATCATGCGATAGTGCCACGAATGCGTATGCACATCGCGACCGCAATTTTGTAAGCATCATTGCACAATGTGATCGAGATCGTTGATTTTCTTTTTTGATTGCTTCGATGTTGTCATTGATATACGCCACTTCAAGATACATGGAATCCGACTCTGTGTCATCCATATTTTCGCTTGATCAATTTCATAATGGCATTCATGTCTTCGCGCATCCAATTTTCTTTCCGTTCTTCAACCTGGTTTCTTAAATCATGATCTCCTTAGTATGCTTATCCATTTTCTTCTTCTCGCTTTTCTGCTTTTATTTGTAATAAATATGAATTGTACACACATGTGGTTATACTACTATTTATAGGCCCGTTTTATCTTTTTTAAAGGTGGTGGCGCTCTCTTCAATTTACCCTATATGAGACCCTTCAGATTAATTGATATATGTATATATCTCTTCGATTTACACTACCATGACACCCTTCACATTCGTAACTGTGATCTCTTCAGCGTAGTACACTACCATGACACTCTAAAGATTCGTATCTCTTCGATATACTACTGTTTATAGGCCCATTTTATCATTTTCTAATAGTTTAATTCCAGTTCTTACCCGCAACATTCTCAAACATGTCTCATTCACCGAAACAATCTTGAACTTGTGTAACGTTAAATTAAACTTGTGTCAACGCAAACTTGAAATCGTAAAGTTATAATTAAGAAATGAATCCATTATGTTAAGGGTCAATGACAAATCATCAAATATTATAATGTTAATCAATTACAATTACAATTACACCTTTAAGTTAACTATATTGATTTGTATAATTCTTTAAGAATCACTAAATTAACTTCTTCATTTCAATGGGTCAAATTTTCTAACAAATAATGTTAACCAACTAATGAATCAAACCCTAATTCTCAAACATGGAAGAAAATAACAATTACAAATACAATATACATAATAATAAGAATGAAACCAAATTTCTCCTTCAAAACATTCTTCTTCAAAATAACAATTACCAATACAATACATATTAATAATAAAGGAACCATAGTTCTCCTTTAAAACATCCTTCTTCAAAACAACAATAAACATTTTAGTTCTCCTTCAAACTTCAAACCACCCCCATTCTTCTGTAAATATTAAAATGACATAGTTTAATGATAAGTCATAACCAAAACCTTCATAGATGGTTAACACAATTTTACAATGACATATAAATGCATATGCAATTTCTATGTCTGCAAGTTCCATGAAAGCAATCCCGCAACCAACTTCTTTCGCCAATCCGGCATATGCGCACTCCGAATCAATGATAGATCCACTCCTCCAAGCATGAACTCCACGAATTTAAGAACGAAAATGCCACAATCACTCCTACCAAATTACAAGAATTACAAGATAAGTTAGTCACGACAACGAATACCTTAATAATCCCTATATATATTGCATAAATTTATGAAACGTACCCATTATCTTGAGATGGACAATCCACGCTCTTCACCGCTAGTTTTCTCACGAGAATAATTCTCATAGCCTTTTTCATGGTTCTTCAAGAAAAGAGGTATCACAACTTGCATAAAGCGTGACACAACTTGCAAGAAGCACTTTTCCGACATGCCCGGAAGGTCATCATACACGTAAATTATCCTCCCACTCGATCAATTTTCGAAGAAACCAATGATCCTCTCTATCATCGGCACATACAAACTTGTGCAACCTTCCCATGATTTGCTAAATTCGTGAGTCGCCTCTTCACAATATTCATAAATACTCTATCAAATTGTCCTTTGCATATCAGTATTAATTCCTCCTTTGCTTTTCTTTCTCATGTGTCGTGTGTGAAAGCCTTTGACATAACTTGCAAATAGCGTATCCATGACACGTGCATTTTGGTCAAACATGTTCGGGTCCACTAAGCATCGCCGTCGAATTTCACACAATGAACTATCCATTACCTAAATATCAAAAAATATATATATACTACTAAACAAAAACATACTTTTTCAATCTAAATTGCTGTTAATTTACAATCTAAAGCATATACTACTTACGTTGCTTGGCAAGCTCGCCCCCCCTCACAATTCATTTCAAAATACTTGCTTGGATGTCACAGTCAACCAAACTCACCTGTACACTGTATAAATAAAAAGGAAGAAAAACTAATTAATCATCAAAATAGGGTTTACAAATTAGGGTTTACTTCAACCGTATGACATTCATACTGCCTTCACATGAACTAATTAATCATCAAAATAGGGTTTACAAATTAGGGTTTACTTCAACCGTATGACATTCATACTTGCCTCTTCACATGAATCTATAAACTGATCAAGACTTTTCATCATCACAGATCCATTTTTCGAACGGATTATAAGCATCATACTTATTCACTTTCCTTTTTTTTCGTAGTTTAATATAAGGGTCTGCTAATTGCTTTTCTTTTTCCGGCGGCGCCGGTAGATTGAAACGCATAACTATATAAAACATTCAATGACGTAATTAGTTTGGATTATACATATATCTACTAACATAAGCTCAAATTAATTATTTTTGTAAATCTACCTTTAACAACTTTTTTCCCGCCCGCTTTTTCCAAATCATCCTCATTTAAGATGACCTCGGCTCTCTCTTCACCTACGGCATTACCTAATCATAATTTCAAGAAATTTTTTTTTATGAATAAACTAATTCTCTCACCAAAACACATAAAGGACAGATTTAATTATACCTTCGCCGTTTGGGTTTGCCTCACCTTCCTCCCTTATAATTACATCTACATCACATTCCATAACCTCGTTTAGCTTTTCAGCAACTTCCTCCTCCATTTCAATGTCCTCATTTATCTCTTCACCCACCGAATTTCCTAATCATAATTTCAAGAAATTAAATGTTATGAACTAATTCTCTCATCAAACTACATAATGAACAAATCAAAATGACAAGTTTCACATTATACCTTCGCCGCTTCGGTTTTCTCGACCGCTTCCTTAACTGGGCTTCAGTTGATCCCCAACCTCTTTATCACCCTCGCTACATTTTCAGGTGGGAACTCCCCTACCTCTTTATCACCATCCCTAGCCTCATTCACAATAGCAGCACCTTCTTCCTCAATTTGAGTGGCCTCAACCGGAGCATGGACTTCATCACCTACCTCTTTATCACCATTGCTTACATATTCAGATGGGACCTCCCCTACCTCTTTATCACCATCCCCAACCTCATTCACAATAACATCAACTTCCTCCTCAATTTCAAAGTGGCCTCGCTTTCTCTTCCCTTCACTTTCATTTTCTAGTGGGAACTCCCCTACCTTTTCATCACCTTCCCCGGCTTCCTTCTCTTCAACTACGGCATTTCCTAATCATAATTTCAACAAATACAATGTTATAAACTATTTCTCTCCTATATAAACAACATAAAGGACAAATTTAACTTTACACCTTTGCCGTTTCGGGATGCCTCCACAGTTTCATCTTCCATTTCATTCAACTCTTCATTAGAAAGACGAACCTCCATCAATTTAACTTTACGCTGGAGCGTATCCACTAAAGCGCACATTCTTTTGTTCTCTTCATCAATTTTTACCAACTCTTCGCACATTCTTTTGTTCTCTTCACTCACATCAATTTTTACCAATTCTTTTAGCTTTTCATAATCAATGTTACCCGTTGATTGCTCAGGTGCATTGTCATAAGTAGTTTCATCATCTTCAACTTCAACTTCCCGGAGCATCACAAAATAAGCTTTTTCCTTTTCACTTTCCGGTTGGAACCAACTTTCGAACTACATCCACCGCATCATGATTAATGTGAAGGATGCATTTACATACCAAACTTAAGATACAAATTAAACATCACTACCTCTCCCGATTCAAGAACAACTTCAACTAATGCAGAGTTGACCCTTTTTGCATTTCCCCACTTCATCATCCTTGGGAGAGCATTCTCATCAACAATCTCGAAAAACTTCCTTAAAGAAGGAATTGCTTCAAGTGCCCAAACCTACTATGCATTTACATACAAGTGATTGACCAAACATAACAAAAAAAAATAACAACATACGTATATATATATATATATATATTATGAATTAAAACACCAGATTTCGCTTTTACATACCTTCAAAGCATGCGGGAAATCATAGAAAGTATATGCGATCGGGTCCTTTTTGAGAACATCTCTTAGGTCCCTCCTCAAAACATGGATGATGCTTTCATAAGACTCATTTCCCATGGATACTTGTTGAAAGCATCCAAATCATCAACCAACTGAAAAATCCACCAATCCACCGCGACGCTTTCTCTTCGATGCCCACACAACGCACGCCAAGATAACGATCAACCCCAACTTGTAACGGTCACATCATTCTTAGTGCTATTAAACTTTTGCCACACATGCTTCCTATACACTGACGTAAGGTTTTTAAAATACTTCTTAACTAATTTAGACTCTTTTCCTACGCCTTTCTTGACATTACTATCATTGCCAACCAAGAAACCGGTAACAAGCGCAAATTCTTGTACACTGAATCGTATCTTTTTGGCTCCAACTTTGAACCAAAAAACTTCTCGATTTACAGGGTTCGCCAACCTCATTATCAACTGATGTACTATCCGGTTGGTGCGATCCTTCAAATGGATTAAATTTCCAAAACAAGACTGCTCCAACTTTGTTTTGTGCTTTGTGTCAAGCTTTTGATAAACTGCATTTGCTTTACCAATTTGACATCGGTTTACGATTTCACATTTTGCAGTCCTATCTTGTCCGCTAAGTGCATAAACCAACGTCATTTTTCAACCAATCTATTACCAACAAAAATAAACAAAAGTATCAATCGAATGAAAGAACAAAGGAATTTGAATACAATTGAAGCAAATAACACATTTTGAACAAATTTCATCACCGCCATTGTTTAAGCTAACAAATTTGGTTACACAATTTGCTTTAACCGATCCCACATCATTCAACACCATAACAAATCACACATCTTCCTATTCTCCAAAATCATATACATAACAAAATTTAAACTCAACCCAAAAATCAAACTTTTGTAAATTCATTAACTCGATTGAATTATAATCCACATGCAGATACCAAACCCCAAAATAATACCTTTGCAGACTTGCTCGGTCGCCTTCTTCAACTTTCCGATCACCTTCCTCAACTACCGTGAGTTTGCACACTTAGCTCGATTGTTGACAAGAATTTTGCTTGATCCTAGGTTCGAATTTGGGTAGAAAGACGGGGTGATTTTGGGTAGAAATGACAAGAATTTTGCTGAGCCTATTTTGCTCGATTCACGGTGGTAATTAAATTGGATGGTGGAAATGAATAATGAGGTTAAGGAAGAATTGGATGAAGGAGTTAAGGGATTTGGGGATAAATAGAGAGGGGTATATCAGTCCATCCAGGATTTTATAAGGTTTTTACCCTTTTTCAATTTTTTTAAAAGTTAAAAACAGGTCAAAGCTTATAATTGCAAAGCACAAAGTTCATAAGCTCATTGGTGTCATTCCCCCAATTTTAGCGGGGGGAGGCCAAAAAAACAAAAAAAAACACAGCCTCTGACCTCAATATTGGAAGTTATTGGGTGGTGAGGGACACGGAAGTAATCTCTGAGTTGATCGGAGCCACAAAGTTCACATCCAGATGTAAATTATATAGTTTCGATCAACTCACGGGGCATCATGTGGAGAGACCACCCAATAATTTTCCATCATTTGAACCCGTAAACCGTCAATATTACCTCGACTTTTTATAAAATTTTGTATTCCTCATTTCCAAAATAACTAATGCAATTTATCAAAAACACGCATATCAAAGAAATTGAGTTAATACTTTAATTTGAATATCAAAATGACTAAAACCCTTAGTATATAATTAATCCAATGTTGTATTTGTTCCCCACTCCTTAATAAATAATGGTGGATGTAGGAAAAACATAATAAATCCTGTATTTGAAATGTAATCTGCTTTACTTATTTTGAAACAAATCTTTTGACAACCGCTTGATTATTTCAAACGGAGAGATGAGAGAGTATTGTTTTTAAAGAATTTAAATATATTATTAATGCATAAAGGAAACACCTAATAAAGCAAATAAAAATACTTTCACAAAGTCGATTGGAAAGACCGAAGACTTACCACACGATCAACCGTTTGAAAACCACAACGTGATCCGACTTCACAAAGAAGAAGTTACACTCAGTTAACAAGATCAAAAACTCTGCATAGAAGATAGATAACATTATCCAATCAATTCAGGTCAAATAGGATTTATACTCAGAATATCCCGATTTTTGAAAAAAGCGCAATTTGGTCTTTTAGCAAAAAATCGTAATATTATGTTATTTAATTAAAGGATTTAAGGAAAAGAAAAAAAGGATTAACAAGGATTTATTGCATTTAAGGATTTAATTAAATAATTGGGATTATAAAGAAAACTAATCCTAATTTTACCTAGTTGTTGTTTACGTAAAAAAATAAACTGGGAGGCGCAAGTTTTGAGAAGAAAAAAGAGAGAAGAGGTCGTCGAATCTCCGTGCTAATCCGTTGATAAAAACGCAGACATCTCAAGAGAGAAAGGATCACCGCGAGACGAGGAAGCTTTTGATATCAACAATCCCTAAATCCGTTAACGTAAGTTTTCCCTCATCGTTCTTGATATTAGGGTTTGTTCATCATCGTTATAATGTGTGTTTTTACGAGTTTAAGCATCGTAGTGACCTTTTGGATTTATCGTTTATAGGTTTGAAGTTAAAGGTTAAACCTTTGACGGGTTGAAGCTTGGATCGTAGTACCACGCAATTTAAGGTAACGTGGTCTTATCGTGTGACTAAGGTGTCGTAAGGTTATAGAGAAATTTGTATGTTATTTTCGTTGTTTGTAATCTGTTTAAGTTGGAGTTTGAGGCGGAATTGGGTTGGAAATCGCGTTTAGACAGTTGCAGATTTCTGGGGAAAACCCAGGCAAACGAGCGTTTGCACAAGGGCAAACGGGCGCTTATGATCGCTGCGCACCAAACGAAGCGTTTGGGGCTCATAGACGGGCGTTTGAGTGTTTGACATTTGATACAGGATGTGGCCATTTTTCACGAACGAGAGTTTGGGGAGTAGTAGACGTTCGTTCAAGGCAAACGTGCGTTTACAGGGTGTCGCACGTGCGTTTGACCTGTTTATTCCGTTTTTTTTACTGTTTTGTCGTGTCAGCTTGGTTTCAGGATTTATAATCATGTCCTTACTGCTTAACCTTATGTGACAAAGCCTTGAATTAGCTTTTGATGCGTTTTGTTCTGGCACCATATGGATTCCTTAAAAAGATGAAGTATGGGACCGTCGAAAGCTTCGGATTTGCCTTGTGCTTCGATAAGCTAGGATCTATCGATGTCTGTGTATGTGCTAGGTTTTGTTAGAGTCTAGTGGTATTAAGAAGAGGGAGTAGACTGATAGGTGAGCTTTTATGTGAATCAACTTAGGTGGCTAGTTAAACATCTAATCAAACGTATGTGTTAGATTAATAATCTTAAACATCATGCAATGCTTGGCATAATACAATATCGCGATGTGTTCTATGACCAGACAAAGTAGACTGTACCCACGCCGGTCAATCGATTAGCTAGATAAAACGTCTGGTGCACTCTGCCGGTCATCACACTATCGGGACTCAGATATTCCCGGGGCTACTAGAGCGTGTCTCTAAGTAGGTTGCACCCAGTTGTCCTAGTACATCCTATTACTAGGCATAGTGCCCTTGTTATTCATGATGTAACAAACTTGAGCTAAGCTAGATAACTTTGGAACCTCATGTTATGCTATGGACATAATATGATAGTTAGTTAGGGCTAATAATGGAATGAATTAATAAAAGATGGCGTTGCTTTTATGTCTTTATGAGACCGACGTTATACGATCTTCTACGTATTACTAAGTACTTATGTACTTACCACGTTACTTTATGTTTTTCTTTCTCTTTCCCCAAAGAAGATGAACAGGTTGCTAATGATGATGAGTACTTCGACGATGACGTGTGAGATGGAGCTCTCGAAGACTTAGTTTCTTTAGTTTTGGTTTCTTTCAATAAAGTTGTTGATTCATGTTCAAACACTGTTGTCCTTCTTTTGGATTAGTACCGTTTGAGTTCTTTTGGATTTGAATGTTGGATGATTTAGTTTCCTTTATTGGATTTAGCTTTCGCAGCATTGAAAACCGTGTGTTCGATCTTTTGTTTCCCGAGTCGTTTTATCTTCCGCGTCGTTTTAGTTCTGATATATGACGTAAGACTTACATATATTATTGAATTTATTTGATAATATTTGTGCCAAGCGCTTCTTTCGGATAAGGACTTGGTGTCCGGGAACGGGCGTTGCGGTTGGTATCGAAGAAGGTTTTCTTGCTGTGTAGTAGACTTGATTTCTTCTTTAAGATAAGTTTTAGAGCTTTAGTAACCCCTCTTTTTCTTGGTTACAAAATGGTTCTTACTAGAGGAGGAGCTAATACGAATAACACCGCGGCGACTACCACCCAGACAGTTCATACTGAGTCAGAAGTTACCGAGGTTATGATTCTGAGAAGGAGAAGAAGTGGACCAGCTACCTGGGCCCTACAGCTTTCTCAAGGAACACCCCGCTTGTGAGCAACATCATGCATGGGGTCAATCAAGGACTAGATATTGTCATTGTAATATAGTGGAACAAGGGGGTCTTCACGCTTTAACCTCAAAGATACCGTTTATCACTACTTTAGCAGTGAGTAACACCAGGAATGTCGGTGCCCCCAATGACCACAAGTCGGAAAGGATTAGGACTTTCTCATCCACCGGTGAGTACCTTCCCAACCGCCTCAGGCAACCTCGGCAAGTGCCTGTGCCCTTGGCTAGTCGTCGCTTTTCATGCCGTCCATGACATCAACGCTTTTCTCACACCATTAGGCTTTATGCCTCAACCAACGGTTCTTCCTCCACCACCACCTAGGTCGGATACTTTTGTAGCACTGCTACACCTATCCACAATAGACTTACCCGTGATCGGATGTATCCGCAATGCACTCCACCCCAACAACAGTTCAAAGAACCTCAACCACGATGATCGAATGTTATTGCCTCTACGGCTAAGTACCCAACACCCCATCCACCTCGAAGCAGCCGCCAGTTATGGGTTATCCTGCAGGTCCGACGGCTCAGAATACTCCACCAGTTCAGCAGCCGATACAGCATCATCAATTTGGGGGCTACGACAGGAAAGTGGATTGGTATGATAAGATGAAGAAGCACCGGGTGCCAGAATTCTTTGGCAATGTTGAGCCAGCAGCAGCAGATTTATGGATTCGTGGGTTTGAGAGGACGTGCAGAAATGTGAAAGCTCCAGAATCTGAATGGGCTCAGCTAGCAATATCCTTGTTGGCAGGAAATGCGGAAAGTTGGATGGAAGCTTATGAGCATGTTAATCCGAGGATCACGGATTGGGCAGTGTTTAAGGACCTATTCTACAAGGAATACTTTCCTAGAACAGCACATAATGCAAAGGCTAATGAATTTCTGAGTTTGAAACAAGGAAGATACACTACAGTGACTCAGTACTCCCAGAAATTCCATTAGAAGTGAGGAGAAAAAGATTGACAAGTTCATGGAAGGATTGTCACATGAAGTGGAAAAGGGCATGCTAGGAGATAGACCTACCGGCATGGCAAGCATCATGGATAGATCTTTGATTGCGGAAAGATTTGCTAGTAAACCGACGGTTGTAGTTGGAGATAAGAGGTCTTTCTCGAATTATCAAGGAAGTAATAGAGGAGCACCGCAACAGAGTGTTAAGAGGACGGGAAATCTGGCCACGAGGAGTTCAGCAAGTGGAATGCCATCGGTTTGTGCTAAGTGTAACAAGACACATACATGAGAGTGCATGGCAGGTAGCTTGAGTTGTTTCCACTGTGGGAAAGTGGGACATTACTCGAGGGCGTGTCCTAAGAAGCTCTCTCAAGGTAATCAGGCAGGAGGACGAGGTAACCAACAGGGTAATCGTGCCATGGGTAGCAGATCAGTTCGTGTCTTTGCAGCAGATGCAAAACCGGAAGAGTTAGATGACCTTGTGGTGACAGGTAATTTTCAGTGTTTGTGCTTATTATAGATATTTAATATGATATAGCGTGCATATGATATTATATATTTTTACTTAAATTGATTCACTTGTTAAAAGTACCATAATCATAGATAATCTTGCAGCTTTCAAATTATGTTTGATAATGAGCTTCATGGACTTTTTTTTTTCTAAGATAGCTAAGAAGTTGAACCTACCTCTTAAGGAATTGGAGAGACCTTTGAGTATAACCACACCTTTGGGCAGAGTTACTAGATGTGCTCAAGTCACACCCCAAGTTGACATTAGAGTTGAGACTTACAAGTGCCGGGATGCCTTGACGGTGTTGGATTTCTCAGATTTCGATGTTATCCTGGGTATGAACTGGTTGTCCTAGAATTATGTCTACTTGGATTGTAGGGGTAAGAGGGTGATCTTTAAGGTCCCAGAAAATCAGCTAAGACGCTTCAGTAACGATACCAAATTTAGCAAGGGTCGTCGTCCGATTATCTCAGCAGTTAAAGCCCTAAGAGCTTTGAAGAAGAGTTGTTCGTATTCATGTTTTCTTCTTATTAACGAATTCAAATTTGTGTTTTTCTCGTGTAACGTGTTGTCCTTGTAGAAAAAAATGTTTTTTCCCTGATAACGAGTTGACATTGCCCGAAATTTGTGTTTTCCCATTATAACGAGTAGAAATTTGTGTTTTTTATTTGGTAACGAGTTCGAATTCATGTTTTCTTCTTATTAACGAGTTCAAATTTGTTTTTTTCTCTGGTAACGAATTGTCCTTGTAGAAAAAAATGTTTTTTTCCCTGATAACGAGTTGACATCGCCGGAAATTTGTGTTTTCCCATTATAATGAGTAGAAATTTGTGTTTTTTCTTTGGTAACGAGTTCGAATTAATGTTTTCTTCTTATTAACGAGTTCAAATTTGTGATTTTTTCTAGTAACGTGTTGTCCTTGCAGAAAAATGTTTTTTTCCCTGATAACGAGTTGACATCGCCGGAAATTTGTGTTTTCCCATTATAACGAGTAGAAATTTTAGTTTTTTCTTTGGTAACGAGTTCGAATTCATGTTTTCTTCCTATTAACGAGTTCAAATTAGAGTTTTTCTCTGGTCATGAGTTGACTTTGCAGAAAAAATATTTTTTTCCCTGATAACGAGTTGACATTGCCGGAAATTTATGTTTTCTCATTATAACGAGTAGAAATTTTTGTTTTTCTTTGGTAACGCAGTTCAATTCATGTTTTCTTCTTATTAACGAGTTCAAATTTGTGTTTTTCTCTCGGTAATGAGTTGTCCTTGTAGAAAAATGTTTTTTTCCCCGATAACGAGTTGACATCGCCGAAATTTGTGTTTTCCCATTATAACGAGTAGAAATTTGTGTTTTTTCTTTGATAACGAGTTTGAATTCATGTTTTCTTCTTTTTAATGAGTTCAAATTTGTGTTTTTCTCTAGTAACGAGTTGTCCTTGTAGAAAAAATGTTTTTCCCTGATAACGAGTTGACATCGCCAGAAATTTGTGTTTTCCCATTATAACGAGTAGAAATTTGTGTTTTTCCTTTGGTAACGAGTTCAATTCATGTTTTCTTCTTATTAACGAATTAAAATTTGTGATTTTCTCTGTAACGAGTTGTCCTTGTAGAAAATGTTTTTTTCCCGATAACGAGTTGACATCGCCGAAATTTGTGTTTTCCCATTATAACGAGAAGAAATTTTAGTTTTTTCTTTGGTATCGAGTTCAATTCATGTTTTCTTCTTATTAACGAGTTCAAATTTGAGTTTTTCTCTGGTAACGAGTTGTCCTTGTAGAAAAATGTTTTTTCCTCGATAACGAGTTGACATCGCTCAGAAATTTGTGTTTTCCCATTATAACGAGTAGAAATTTGTGTTTTTTCTTTGGTAACGAGTTCGAATTCATGTTTTCTTCTTATTAGCGAGTTCAAATTTGTCTTTTTCTCTGGTAACGAGTTGTCCTTGTAGAAATTTTTTTTTCCTTGATAACGAGTTGACATCGCCGGAAATTTGTGTTTTCCCATTATAACGAGTAGAAATTTGTGTTTTTCTTTGGTAACGAGTTCGAATTCATGTTTTCTTCTTGTTAACGAGTTCAAATTTGTGATTTTCTCTGGTAACGTGTTGTCCTTGCAGAAAAAATGTTTTTTTCCCTGATAACGAGTGACATCGCAGGAAATTTGTGTTTTCCTATTATAACGAGTAGAATTTTTTTTTTCGTTGGTAACGAGTTCGAATTCATGTTTTCTTCTTATTAACGAGTTCAAATTTGTGTTTTTCTCTGTAACGAAGTTGTCCTCGCAGAAAAATGCTTTTTTCCTCGATAACGAGTTGACATCGCGAAATTTTTGTTTCTCATTATAACGAGTAGAAAGTTTTGTTTTTTCTTTGGTATCGAGTTCGAATTCATGTTTTCTTCTTATTAACGAGTTCAAATTTGTGTTTTTCTCTGGTAATGAGTTGTCCTTGTAGAAAAAATGTTTTTTCACCTGATAACGAGTTGACATCGTCGGAAATTTGTGTTTTCCCATTATAACGAGTAGAAATTTGTGTTTTTTCTTTGGTAACGAGTTCGAATTCATGTTTTCTTCTTGTTAACGAGTTCAAATTTGTGATTTTCTCTGGTAACGTGTTGTCCTTGCAGAAAAAATGTTTTTTTGCCTGATAACGAGTGACATCGCAGGAAATTTGTGTTTTCCTATTATAACGAGTAGAATTTTTTTTTCTTTGGTAGCGAGTTCGAATTCATGTTTTCTTCTTATAAACGAGTTCAAATTTGTGTTTTTCTCTGGTAACGAGTTGTCCTTGCGTAAAAATGCTTTTTCCCCAATAACGAGTTGAAATCGCTGAAAATTTGTGTTTTCCCATTATAACGAGTAGAAATTTTTGTTTTTCTTTGGTAACGAGTTCGAATTCATGTTTTCTTCTTATTAACTAGTTCAATTTTGTGTTTTTCTCTGGTAACGAGTTGTCTTTGTAGAAAAAATGTTTTTTTCCCTGATAATGAGTTGACATCGGCGGAAATTTGTGTTTTCCCATTATAACGAGTAGAAATTTGTGTTTTTTCTTTGGTAACGAGTTCAAATTCATGTTTTCATCTTATTAACGAGTTCAAATTTGTGTTTTTCTCTGGTAACGAGTTGTCTTTGTAGAAAAAATGTTTTTTTCCCTGATAACGAGTTGACATCGCCGGAAATTTGTGTTTTCCCATTATAATGAGTAGAAATTTGTGTTTTTTCTTTGGTAACGAGTTCGAATTCATGTTTTCTTCTTATTAACGAGTTCAAATTTGTGATTTTATCTGGTAACATGTTGTCCTTGCAGAAAAAAAAGTTTTTTTCCCTGATAACGAGTTGACATCGCCAGAAATTTGGGTTTTCCCATTATAACGAGTAGAAATTTTTGTTTTTTCTTTGGTAACGAGTTCGAATACATGTTTTCTTCCTATTAACGAGTTCACATTTGTGTTTTTCTCTGGTCACGAGTTGACTTTGCAGAAAAAATGTTTTTTTGCCTGATAACGAGTTGACATCGCCGGAAATTTGTGTTTTCCCATTATAACGAGTAGAATTTTTTGTTTTTTCTTTGGTAACGAGTTCGAATTCATGTTTTCTTCTTATTAACGAATTCAAATTTGTGATTTTCTGTGGTAACGAGTTGTCCTTGTAGAAAAAATGCTTTTTTCCCTGATAACGAGTTGACATCGCCGGAAATTTGTGTTTTCCCATTATAACGAGTAGAAATTTATGTTTTTTCTTTGGTATCTAGTTCGAATTCATGTTTTCTTCTTATTAACGAGTTCAAATTTGTGTTTTTCTCTGGTAACAAGTTGTCCTTGTAGAAAAAATGTTTTTT